>SEMN01001543.1:0-44875 GCA_005408345.1 Macquaria australasica | reverse complement strand
GGGGCAGCCCTGGCGGAGTCCAACACCCACTGAGAACGTGTTTGACTTTGTGCCGAGAATGCGGACACAGCACTCACTTTGGTTATATAGGGACCGGATGGCTTGTAGCAGCGACCCCGGTACCCCATACTCCCGCAGTACCCCCCACAGGACCCCCCGCGGGACACGGTCAAAAGCCTTCTCCAAGTCGACAAAACACATGTAGACTGGATGGGCAAACTCCCATGAACCCCACAGCAGCCCTGCAAGAGTAAAGAGCTGGTCCACTGTGCCATGGCCAGGACGGAATCCGCATTGCTCCTCCTGGATCCGAGGTTCGACAATCGGTCGTAGTCTCCTTTCCAGCACCCTGGAATAAACTTTCCCGGGGAGGCTGAGCAGTGTGATACCACGGTAATTGGAGCACACCCTCCGGTCCCCCTTTTTGAAGACGGGAACCACCACCCCGGTCTGCCCCTCCACAGGCACTGTCCCCGACCTCCATGCGACACTGAAGAGGCGTGTCAGCCAAGACAGCCCAACAATGTCCAGAGCCTTCAGCATTTCAGGGCGAATCTCCTCCCCCCCTGGCACCTTGCCACCAAGAAGCTCTTTGACTACCTTGGAGACTTCTGCCAGGGATATGGGTGTCTTCCCCCGAGTCTTCAAACTCTGCCTCCTCCACTGAGGACATGTTGGTCGGGTTGAGGAGATCCTCAAAGTGCTCTTTCCACCGCTCGACAACATCCCCAGTCCGGGATAGCAGCTCTCCTCCCCTGCCGAACACGGCCTGGGCCAAGCCCCGCTTTCCCTTCCTGAGTCGTCTAACGGTTTGCCAGAACTTCCTTGAGGCCAAAGTCCTTCTCCATAGCCTCCCCAAACTCCTCCCACACCCAGGTTTTTGCTTTGGTGACCACGAGGCCGCCATCCTTCTGGCCTCCCGGTACCTGTCCGCTGCTTCAGGAGACCTCTGGGCTAGCCAAGCCCGAAAAGCCTCCTTCTTCAGCTTAACGGCTTCCTTCACCGCCGGTGTCCACCAGCGAGTTCTAAGGTTGCCGCCTCGACAGGCACCGACGACCTTCTGACCACAGCTCCTAGCGGCCGCCTCAGCAATGGAGGCTTTGAACATGGCCCACTCTGTTTCCATGTCCCCAACCTCCCCCGGGATGCGCGAGAAGTTCTTCCAGAGGTGGGAGTTGAAGATCTCGCGGACAGGGCCCTCCGCCAGACGTTCCCAGTTCACCCTCACTACACGTTTAGGTTTGCCAGGTCTGTCCGGCAGCCGTCCCTGCCATCTTAGCCAACTCACCACCAAGTGGTGATCAGTTGACAGCTCTGCCCCTCTCTTCACCCGAGTGTCCAAGACATACGGCCGCAGATCTGATGATACGACCACAAAGTCGATCATCAACCTGCGGCCTAAGGTGTTCTGGTACCAAGTACACTTATGAACAACCCTATGCTCAAACATGGTGTTTGTTATGGCCAGTCCATGGCTAGCACAGAAGTCCAACAACAAAGCACCACTCGGGTTCAGATCGGGGAGGCCATTCCTCCCAATCACCCCCCTCCAGGTTTCACCATCATTGCCCACATGGGCGTTGAAGTCTCCCAGCAGAACTGTGGAGTCTCCAGGTGGTATCCCTTCCAGGACGCCACCCAGGAACTTCAAGAAGGCCGGGTACTCTAGATTATTTTTATTGATGAATTGAGGGTTAGGGTTAAGATAAAACATTTTATTGATCCCCAGGAGGGAAAGTTAGCCTTACAGCTAAAAAAGAAATAGACCAGAGAGGTTAGTAGGAACAGGACACAAATAAGTAGAAAGGATATATGCAGATAACAAATAAAGTTAAAAAAACTATTTACAGTGTGTTACCCTCAACCACTATGTGTAAATATATGTGCAAAACCAAAAGAGCAGTTTTCTGATCATCCAGATCAAAATGAGATATATAAATATACACAATAGATACTACAAGTATGAGAACATTATGTTGACAACATTTTAATCTTGGGTTTAGGTGGAGCTAATTTTAACTACTTTATGTACTGTTAGGTAGTTTGATCTTTAAAAATGCATTGTATTTTATAAAACAAAACATTTTGTTTCTAAAATCTTAATCTGCAAAGTAACTATAGTGGTCATATAAATGTAGTGCAGTAAAAAATGTGGTATTTCTCTCCAAAATGCAGTGGAGTAGAAGTATAAAGTAGCAAAAATGGAAACTAACTGGAAAGTACTTAAATACAACACTTGAGTAAATGTACTTTATTACTTTACATCACTGCAAAAGTCACAAGCACAGGTGTCCTCACAAAGCGGTACATATTGATGTCAGCTTGTCAGAAAACTTCACAACACAATTTTCAGGAATTTTAGTACAAAGCAGGTGGACTCACATATATGTAGTGTGGATATCATACCTATATTTATTTATCTTTATGTACTGTAACCTGGCCAGAATTCCACAAAGGGCACAAGGCAGGGGCTTTTTGATACTCGGGTATATCGGCTTCACCTGTGCCTCTGCCTGACATGCGTGAAAACTGAAAGAGCCAACTGATAGTAATTATTATTATTTACTTTGGTTGCCGTTCCTACACTGTCTTAGCAAAATGTGTTAAACATGCTATTTTATGATTACAAAGTGCTTTTTATTTCCCTTATGCTATTAAATATATTGATCTTGTTTCTCAAATCTGACACGGCATGGTGTACTCAACTGTTTCTAAAACTGTTGTGCAGTTTTAGCATTACTACTGTGGACATCATGTCTCTGTATTTACAAAAGCAAAACAGATTGAAAAGTTATTAAAGTATGAGTAAATGTACTTTATGTTTAAAACTATAACACAATGCATGGTTAGAATAATACAAAGGTCCAATAGCATTAAAGAAAATAGGCAAATCTGTTAGGTAACTGCCAATACTAATAGTGTACATTTGATATCAGACTTTTACATGTAACACGGATTTTAGACAGTTTCAGTCCATACATTACAGGGTTGAAGAGTGGTGGGCATGTAAGAAAGTATAACGATAAAAAAATTCGCAACATATTGGGTACATTGTTCATGTTAAACCTGCTCTGTAATATTTCAAAGCATGCCCCAAAAGAAAAGTTCAGGAGGGAAGCAAGGTGAGGTGTGCAGGTACTGACAGCTTTTTGTCTGGTCTGTTTGGAACCAGAAAAACATACTTTAAGAATTTTCATGTAAGTGTAAATTATTAAAATTAGAGGACCAAACACTGAAAAGGCACTAACAAAGAGTCCATAGATGTTATTGACTGTGGTGTCATAACATGCCAGTTTCACAATAGAGTGGTTGTCACAGTACACTTTGTTAATAATGTTCCCACACAGCTTTAAAGGAACAATCAAAGGAAGTGTAAAAAAATTCACAAGAATTGGGGGTAACCATATTACAGCAATAAACATGGCAACTTTACTAGCTGTCATACGTGTATTGTATTGTAGAGGACAACAGATAGCGAGGTATCTGTCATAAGACATGATGGCTAAGTTTAAAAATTCTATACTTCCATAAGAGTACACACAGAAAATCTGCAGGAAACAAAATGGAGCAGGAACAGTGTGAATGTCAGAGAGGATCTGAGACAGAAGGAATGGAAACAACCCTGTACTACCATACAATCCATTTACAAACAGGCTGCACAGAAAAAGGTACATAGGTTCATGTAAGCTTCTGTTCGTACAGATAACAGCAATGAGCAAAACATTGGCAAAAACAATAAAAATATATAGAGACATGACAGTCATGAAATATAAGTATTTAAAAGTTCCAGTGTCAAAGTAGGCACCAAGTATGAAATATGAAACCTGTGTAGAGTTTACCATGATCCTCCTTTGGTTCACAACAGTTTCGCTTTGCACATGGACCAATGATTACGTTACATTTTGTTATAGATTTGTAACTGGTTGTTATAACGTAACAGTTTGAAACATCTGCTTGTTTTGCCCAATGTGCAACTGAAACATCAAGCACATATAAACAGAAGACAGCATAATAATACTAAATGGATTCATTATCATTAATACAATTTTAACAAACAAGCCCAAATGTACCATTTCCTTTTCAAAGTCAATATAATTCTTAGGTTAAAACTTACTAATAAAACATCTGTGACATTGTGTGAATTTGAGCATTCACCTGTTGTCCTGTTATAGTCATACTGTGAGTCCCTCCTAACTGAGCTCAACTTCTGCTTTTACTTCTTTTAAACTTTTCAAGACAGACGACACCCACAACAGAGTGACATCATTATGACTGAAACTAATGTTTAATTAATGTCAGCAAAAAGAAAACTTTGTACAACACCTTATTTTATACTAAATATAAAGAAATAAAAATGGTTTCCTTCTATATCATAAAAAAACATGTTTCAGTCAATTTTGTCCCTGTTTTCCATCCATCATTTATACACATTCATCCTTCATCCTTCCTTCGTTCAGGGTTATGAGGGCGAGAGGCTGGGTACATACAAGAAGAGTTCCCCTTGCTGACCCAAAAAACATCAGAATCAGGTTCCTGGCCAGGTGTATGTACACATACAAGGAATGTCACTCCGGTTTTTCATTGCTCTCAATGTACATACACAGAAATAGACATACATACAGCTAAAAACAAGGACAACAAGCTCGACAAGGTAAACATAAAAATTAAACTACTATGTACAGATATATATATCCGCTTCCATCCAACTACCGGCCAATAACCTGCCTCTGTACAACATGGAAGCTCCTGTCAGGCATCATAGCGGCTAAGATGAATAGGCACATGGCCCAATACATGAGCAGGGCCCAGAAAGGAATTGGTAGCGATACCAGGGGAGCCAAGCACCAGCTGCTGGTAGACAGAGCAGTCGCTCGAGACTGTAAGACCAGACAGACCAATCTGTGCACCACCTGGATTGATTACAAGAAAGCCTATGACTCAATGCCACACACATGGATACTGGAATGCTTGGAAATGTACAACATCAACAGGACAATAACAACCTTCATCAAGAACTCAATGGGGCTGTGGAAGACAACTCTGGAGGCCAACTCAAAGCCAATTGCACAAGTGACCATCAAGTGCGGCATATACCAAGGTGATGCACTATCCCCACTGCTGTTCTGCATAGGCCTGAACCCTCTCAGCCAGATCATCGCGAAGAGTGACTACGGATACCAGCTACGGAATGGAGCAACCATCAGCCACCTTCTCTACATGGATGACATCAAGCTGTATGCCAGGAGTGAGCGAGACATCGACTCACTAATCCACACCACCAGGATCTACAGCGACGACATGGGAATGTCATTCGGACTAGATAAGTGTGGCCGGATGGTCTCCAAGAGAGGGAAGGTAGTCAGAACTGAAGGGATCAGACTACCAGAAGGCAACATAGCAGATGTGGAGGACAGCTACAAGTACCTTGGGATCCTGCAAGCAAATGGCAACCATGAAGAGGCCAAAGGAGGTCAGCCACAGCCAAATACCTCAAGGCAAGTCCTGAAGAGTCAGCTGAATGGGAAGAACAAGGTCCGAGCTATCAACACCTACACCCTGCCCGTCATCAGATACCCCGCTGGCATAATAAGCTGGCCAAAAAGAGGAGATCAATGCCACTGATATAAAGACCAGGAAGCTCCTCACAATGCATGGAGGATTTCACCCCAAGTCCAGCACCCTGAGACTGTACACTAAGTGGAAGGAAGGAGGCCGAGGACTAGTGAGTGTCAGAACCACTATCCAGGATGAAACAACAAAGATCCATGAGTACATCAGGAAGATGGCCCCAAGTGATGAGATGCTTAGTGAGTACCTCAGGCAGCAGAAGCCGGATGAGGAAGGAGAGCAGGTGGAACCATCATGGGAGGACAAACCCCTGCACGGTATGTACCACCGGCAGATAGAAGAAGTGGCTGATTTCGAGAAATCCTACCAGTGGCTGGAAATGACTGGACTGAAAGACAGCACAGAGGCACTAATCAGCACAGGAACAGGCTCTGAGCACAAGATCGATAGAGGCCGGGATCTACCACACCAGGCAGGACGCCAGGTGCAGACTGTGCAAAAATGCCCCTGAGACAATCCAGCACATAACAGTGGGGTGTAAGATGCAAGCAGGCAGGGCTTACATGGAACGCCATAACCAAGTAGCTGGCATAGTGTACAGGAACATCTGTGCCGAGTATTGGCTGGAAGTCCCACGGTCAAGATGGGACACACCTCTGAAGGTGGTGGAGAATGACCAAGCTAAGATCCTGTGGGACTTCCAGATACAGAAGTAGTGGTGGACAAACAGCAGAAGAAGGCAGTAGTGATAGACGTAGCAATCCCAAGCGACGGCAACATCAGGAAGAAGGAACACGAGAAGCTCGAGAAATACCAAGGGCTGAAAGAGGAGGTAGAAAAGATGTAGAAAGTGAAGGCAACAGTGGTCCCCGTGGTAATCGGAACACTCGGGGCTGTGACCCCCAAACTGGGAGAGTGGCTCCAGCAGATTCCGGGAACAACATCCGAGATCTCTGTCCAGAAGAGTGCAGTACTAGGAACAGCTAAGATACTGCGCAGGACCCTCAAGCTCCCAGGCCTCTGGTAGAGGACCCGAGCTTGAAGGAGGAATAGACCGCCCACAGGGGCGAGTGGGGAATTAATTATATATATATATATATATACACACACACATACAGACACAACAGCAACAGTGACATTTGTAGACAGTATGACAATAGTGCAATGGTGCAGAGTGCAAAGGGTGCAGGAATAAATATGAATATAAATATGATTAATGTAACAGGTTGCTTTATATACATGAGGTAGGTGTATATGACACTATATACAGTATGCACAGTGTGCATAGATTTGTGATTGATGATATTTACATGTTTAAAAACTGTATATTTAAGCAATGGGAAAATATAATTTACAGGTACAGTGGAAGTTAGTCACAGGGTTTTTGCACAGGGATTGTTCCGGACACTGTGTGACTGATGTTCATCAGAGTGATGGCCTGTGGGTAGAAACTGTTCTTGTGTCTGGTTGTTTTAGCGTACAGAGTTCTGTAGCATCTTCCAGAAGGAAGAAGTTGGAACAGGATGTGTCCAGGGTGTGATGGATCTGCAGTGATGGTTCCTGCCCGTTTCCTGACTCTGGAGATGTCCTGAATGGAAGGCAGGTTGGCACCAGCGATTATTTCCGCAGTCCTGACTGTCCATTGTAGTCTGTTCCTGTCCTGTTTGGAGGCTGATCCAAAACACACAGTGATGGAGTTCCACCTGAGAGTCATAACATAACATCAGAGTGACGTCATCTGGAGAAAGGCATTGCAATGGGTTGCACCATCTCTTTATTTTATTTGACATATCCATGAACATGGTGGTGAAAGCTACTGAGATGGAGTGGGGCAACCCCCAGATAAGGGAGCTTACACACGTGAGGACATCAGTGGCAAGAGGAAGGTGGCTTCTGCAGGATCTAGAGAAGCATCAATTGAGCCAGGATGAGCTTCAAGCCAGCAAAGTCAAGATCCCTGGTGCCAGGAAGCCCTATTCCCTCAGTGACAGTTGAACCAGCCAAGACTAAGTGTTCAAGTGTACCCTTAAGGATATAACCTCGATTCAGGCAACCAACCAGGCTTTGGAGTCCTGGTTAATATTGGTGGACAAGTTAGGTTTACCTGGCAAGTTTAAAGCCTGGATTTAGCAATGTGGCAGCTTGCTTTTCATTCACATTCTCTAGCCCCTGTTGATTTACAAGGTCCCACTGACAACTGTGGAGGTCTTCGAGAACAGGGGCAACTGTTACCTCCGCCACTGCCTTGGCCTGCCCTGGAGTTCCAGTAGCATTGCCCTGTATGGTCACCAAACAAAGCTCAGAATCCCCACCATCTGAGCCCACGGGTCTCTAGTTATATGGTTTCAACAGCACTTGATACCTTAATAATTTTATATTTACTGCAATAGCAAATTGATGACAATACATTTCTAAATTCCACTTCGGCGTCTCTGGCCTGGCTCTTGCAAGGTTTAAATCGTATCTTTCTGGAAGAACACAGTGTGTTTCTTTTAATCCATCCATCCATTTTCTTCCGCTTATCCGGGGCCGGGTCGCGGTGGCAGCAGGTTAAGCAGGGTTATCCAGACGTCCCTCTCCTCGGCAACGCTTTCCAGCTCCTCCTGGGGGACCCCAAGGCGTTCCCAGGCCAGATGAGATATATAATCCCTCCAGCGTGTTCTGGGTCTGCCCCGGGGCCTCCTACCAGTTGGACATGCCCGGAACACCTCCAAAGGGAGGCGTCCAGGAGGCATCCTAGTCAGATGCCCGAACCACCTCAACTGGCTCCTTTCGATGCGAAGGAGCAGTGGCTCTACTCCGAGCTCCCTCCGGATGTCCGAGCTCCTTTCCCTGTCTCTAAGGGTGAGCCCAGCCACCCTACGGAGGAAACTCATTTCGGCCGCTTGTATCCGCGATCTCATTCTTTCGGTCACTACCCAAAGCTCATGACCATAGGTGAGGGTTGGAACGTAGATCGACTGGTAAATCGAAAGCTTTGCCTTCCGGCTCAGCTCCCTCTTCACCACCTTCTGGTACAATGCCCGCACTACTGTTGATGCTGCACTGATCTGCCTGTCCATCTCACGCTCCATCTTACCATCACTCGTGAACAAGACCCCGAGATACTTGAACTCCCCCGTCTGGGGCAGTAACTCACCTCCAACCCAAAGGGGGCAGTCCACCGTTTTCCGGCTGAGATCCATGGCCTCGGACTTGGAGGTGCTGACTCTCATCCCAGCTGCTTCACACTTGGCTGCAAACCGCCCCAGTGCATGCTGAAGGTCACAGGCTGATGAAGCCAACAGAACCACATCATCTGCAAAGAGCAGAGATGCTATTCTGAGACCACCAAACCGGACACTCTCCTCCCCCCGGCTGCGCCTTGAAATCCTGTCCATGAATATCACAAACAGAATTGGTGACAAGGGGCAGCCCTGGCGGAGTCCAACACCCACTTGGAACGTGTTTGACTTTGTGCCGAGAATGTGGACACAGCACTCACTTCAGTTATATAGGGACCGGATGGCTTGTAGCAGCGACCCAGGTACCCCATACGCCCGCAGTACCCCCCACAGGACCCCCCGGGGGACATGGTTGAAAGTCTTCTCCAAGTCGACAAAACACATGTAGACTGGATGGGCAAACTCCCATGAACCCCACAGCAGCCCTGCAAGAGTAAAGAGCTGGTCCACTGTGCCACGGCCAGGACGGAATCCGCATTGCTCCTCCTGGATCCGAGGTTCGACAATCGGTCGTAGTCTCCTTTCCAGCACCCTGGAATAAACTTTCCCGGGGAGGCTGAGCAGTGTGATACCACGGTAATTGGAGCACACCCTCCGGTCCCCCTTTTGGAAGACGGGAACCACCACCCCGGTCTGCCACTCCACAGGCACTGTCCCCGACCTCCATGTGACACTGAAGAGGCGTGTCAGCCAAGACAGCCCAACAATGTCCAGAGCCTTCAGCATTTCAGGGCGAATCTCATCCACCCCTGGTGCCTTGCCACCAAGAAGCTCTTTGACTACCTTGGAGACTTCTGCTAGGGATATGGGTGAGTCTTCCCCCGAGTCTTCAAACTCTGCCTCCTCCACTGAGGACATGTTGGTCGGGTTGAGGAGATCCTCAAAGTGCTCTTTCCACCACTCGACAACATCCCCAGTCCGGGTTAGCAGCTCTCCTCCCCTGCCCAACACGGCCTGGGCCAAGCCCCGCTTTCCCTTCCTGAGTCGTCTAACGGTTTGCAGGAACTTCCTTGAGGCCAACCGAAAGTCCTTCTCCATAGCCTCTCCAAACTCCTCCCACACCCGGGTTTTTGCTTTGGTGACCACCGAGGCCGCCATCCTTCTGGCCTCCCGGTACCTGTCCGCTGCTTCATGAGACCTCTGGGCTAGCCAAGCCCAAAAAGCCTCCTTCTTCAGCTTGACGGCTTCCTTCACCGCCGGTGTCCACCAGCGGGTTCTGAGGTTGCAGCCTCGACAGGCACCGATGACCTTCTGACCACAGCTCCTAGCGGCCGCCTCAGCAATGGAGGCTTTGAACATGGCCCACTCTGTTTCCATGTCCCCAACCTCCCCCGGGATGCGCGAGAAGTTCTTCCGGAGGTGGGAGTTGAAGATCTCGCAGACAGGGCCCTCCACCAAACATTCCCAGTTCACCCTCACTACACGCTTAGGTTTGCCAGGTCTGTCCGGCAGCCGTCCCTGCCATCTTATCCAACTCACCACCAAGTGGTGATCAGTTGACAGCTCTGCCCCTCTCTTCACCCGAGTGTCCAAGACATACGGCCGCAGATCTGATGATACGACCACAAAGTCAATCATCGACCTGCGGCCTAAGGTGTTCTGGTACCAAGTACACTTATGAACAACCCTATGCTCAAACATGGTGTTTGTTATGGCCAGTCCAGGGCTAGCACAGAAGTCCAACAACAAAGCACCACTCGGGTTCAGATCGGGGAGGCCATTCCTCCCAATCACCCCCCTCCAGGTTTCACCATCATTGCCCACATGGGCGTTGAAGTCTCCCAGCAGAACTGTGGAGTCTCCAGGTGGTATCCCTTCCAGGACGCCACCCAGGAACTTCAAGAAGGCCGGGTACTCTAGATTATTTTTATTGATGAATTGAGGGTTAGGGTTAAGATAAAACATTTTATTGATCCCCAGGAGGGAAAGTTAGCCTTACAGCTAAAAAAGAAATAGACCAGAGAGGTTAGTAGGAACAGGACACAAATAAGTAGAAAGGATATATGCAGATAACAAATAAAGTTAAAAAAACTATTTACAGTGTGTTACCCTCAACCACTATGTGTAAATATATGTGCAAAACCAAAAGAGCAGTTTTCTGATCATCCAGATCAAAATGAGATATATAAATATACACAATAGATACTACAAGTATGAGAACATTATGTTGACAACATTTTAATCTTGGGTTTAGGTGGAGCTAATTTTAACTACTTTATGTACTGTTAGGTAGTTTGATCTTTAAAAATGCATTGTATTTTATAAAACAAAACATTTTGTTTCTAAAATCTTAATCTGCAAAGTAACTATAGTGGTCATATAAATGTAGTGCAGTAAAAAATGTGGTATTTCTCTCCAAAATGCAGTGGAGTAGAAGTATAAAGTAGCAAAAATGGAAACTAACTGGAAAGTACTTAAATACAACACTTGAGTAAATGTACTTTATTACTTTACATCACTGCAAAAGTCACAAGCACAGGTGTCCTCACAAAGCGGTACATATTGATGTCAGCTTGTCAGAAAACTTCACAACACAATTTTCAGGAATTTTAGTACAAAGCAGGTGGACTCACATATATGTAGTGTGGATATCATACCTATATTTATTTATCTTTATGTACTGTAACCTGGCCAGAATTCCACAAAGGGCACAAGGCAGGGGCTTTTTGATACTCGGGTATATCGGCTTCACCTGTGCCTCTGCCTGACATGCGTGAAAACTGAAAGAGCCAACTGATAGTAATTATTATTATTTACTTTGGTTGCCGTTCCTACACTGTCTTAGCAAAATGTGTTAAACATGCTATTTTATGATTACAAAGTGCTTTTTATTTCCCTTATGCTATTAAATATATTGATCTTGTTTCTCAAATCTGACACGGCATGGTGTACTCAACTGTTTCTAAAACTGTTGTGCAGTTTTAGCATTACTACTGTGGACATCATGTCTCTGTATTTACAAAAGCAAAACAGATTGAAAAGTTATTAAAGTATGAGTAAATGTACTTTATGTTTAAAACTATAACACAATGCATGGTTAGAATAATACAAAGGTCCAATAGCATTAAAGAAAATAGGCAAATCTGTTAGGTAACTGCCAATACTAATAGTGTACATTTGATATCAGACTTTTACATGTAACACGGATTTTAGACAGTTTCAGTCCATACATTACAGGGTTGAAGAGTGGTGGGCATGTAAGAAAGTATAACGATAAAAAAATTCGCAACATATTGGGTACATTGTTCATGTTAAACCTGCTCTGTAATATTTCAAAGCATGCCCCAAAAGAAAAGTTCAGGAGGGAAGCAAGGTGAGGTGTGCAGGTACTGACAGCTTTTTGTCTGGTCTGTTTGGAACCAGAAAAACATACTTTAAGAATTTTCATGTAAGTGTAAATTATTAAAATTAGAGGACCAAACACTGAAAAGGCACTAACAAAGAGTCCATAGATGTTATTGACTGTGGTGTCATAACATGCCAGTTTCACAATAGAGTGGTTGTCACAGTACACTTTGTTAATAATGTTCCCACACAGCTTTAAAGGAACAATCAAAGGAAGTGTAAAAAAATTCACAAGAATTGGGGGTAACCATATTACAGCAATAAACATGGCAACTTTACTAGCTGTCATACGTGTATTGTATTGTAGAGGACAACAGATAGCGAGGTATCTGTCATAAGACATGATGGCTAAGTTTAAAAATTCTATACTTCCATAAGAGTACACACAGAAAATCTGCAGGAAACAAAATGGAGCAGGAACAGTGTGAATGTCAGAGAGGATCTGAGACAGAAGGAATGGAAACAACCCTGTACTACCATACAATCCATTTACAAACAGGCTGCACAGAAAAAGGTACATAGGTTCATGTAAGCTTCTGTTCGTACAGATAACAGCAATGAGCAAAACATTGGCAAAAACAATAAAAATATATAGAGACATGACAGTCATGAAATATAAGTATTTAAAAGTTCCAGTGTCAAAGTAGGCACCAAGTATGAAATATGAAACCTGTGTAGAGTTTACCATGATCCTCCTTTGGTTCACAACAGTTTCGCTTTGCACATGGACCAATGATTACGTTACATTTTGTTATAGATTTGTAACTGGTTGTTATAACGTAACAGTTTGAAACATCTGCTTGTTTTGCCCAATGTGCAACTGAAACATCAAGCACATATAAACAGAAGACAGCATAATAATACTAAATGGATTCATTATCATTAATACAATTTTAACAAACAAGCCCAAATGTACCATTTCCTTTTCAAAGTCAATATAATTCTTAGGTTAAAACTTACTAATAAAACATCTGTGACATTGTGTGAATTTGAGCATTCACCTGTTGTCCTGTTATAGTCATACTGTGAGTCCCTCCTAACTGAGCTCAACTTCTGCTTTTACTTCTTTTAAACTTTTCAAGACAGACGACACCCACAACAGAGTGACATCATTATGACTGAAACTAATGTTTAATTAATGTCAGCAAAAAGAAAACTTTGTACAACACCTTATTTTATACTAAATATAAAGAAATAAAAATGGTTTCCTTCTATATCATAAAAAAACATGTTTCAGTCAATTTTGTCCCTGTTTTCCATCCATCATTTATACACATTCATCCTTCATCCTTCCTTCGTTCAGGGTTATGAGGGCGAGAGGCTGGGTACATACAAGAAGAGTTCCCCTTGCTGACCCAAAAAACATCAGAATCAGGTTCCTGGCCAGGTGTATGTACACATACAAGGAATGTCACTCCGGTTTTTCATTGCTCTCAATGTACATACACAGAAATAGACATACATACAGCTAAAAACAAGGACAACAAGCTCGACAAGGTAAACATAAAAATTAAACTACTATGTACAGATATATATATCCGCTTCCATCCAACTACCGGCCAATAACCTGCCTCTGTACAACATGGAAGCTCCTGTCAGGCATCGTAGCGGCTAAGATGAATAGGCACATGGCCCAATACATGAGCAGGGCCCAGAAAGGAATTGGTAGCGATACCAGGGGAGCCAAGCACCAGCTGCTGGTAGACAGAGCAGTCGCTCGAGACTGTAAGACCAGACAGACCAATCTGTGCACCACCTGGATTGATTACAAGAAAGCCTATGACTCAATGCCACACACATGGATACTGGAATGCTTGGAAATGTACAACATCAACAGGACAATAACAACCTTCATCAAGAACTCAATGGGGCTGTGGAAGACAACTCTGGAGGCCAACTCAAAGCCAATTGCACAAGTGACCATCAAGTGCGGCATATACCAAGGTGATGCACTATCCCCACTGCTGTTCTGCATAGGCCTGAACCCTCTCAGCCAGATCATCGCGAAGAGTGACTACGGATACCAGCTACGGAATGGAGCAACCATCAGCCACCTTCTCTACATGGATGACATCAAGCTGTATGCCAGGAGTGAGCGAGACATCGACTCACTAATCCACACCACCAGGATCTACAGCGACGACATTGGAATGTCATTCGGACTAGACAAGTGTGGCCGGATGGTCTCCAAGAGAGGGAAGGTAGTCAGAACTGAAGGGATCAGACTACCAGAAGGCAACATAGCAGATGTGGAGGACAGCTACAAGTACCTTGGGATCCTGCAAGCAAATGGCAACCATGAAGAGGCCGCAAGAAGGTCAGCCACAGCCAAATACCTCCACAGAGTAAGGCAAGTCCTGAAGAGTCAGCTGAATGGGAAGAACAAGGTCCGAGCTATCAACACCTACACCCTGCCCGTCATCAGATACCCCGCTGGCATAATAAGCTGGCCAAAAAGAGGAGATCAATGCCACTGATATAAAGACCAGGAAGCTCCTCACAATGCATGGAGGATTTCACCCCAAGTCCAGCACCCTGAGACTGTACACTAAGTGGAAGGAAGGAGGCCGAGGACTAGTGAGTGTCAGAACCACTATCCAGGATGAAACAACAAAGATCCATGAGTACATCAGGAAGATGGCCCCAAGTGATGAGATGCTTAGTGAGTACCTCAGGCAGCAGAAGCCGGATGAGGAAGGAGAGCAGGTGGAACCATCATGGGAGGACAAACCCCTGCACGGTATGTACCACCGGCAGATAGAAGAAGTGGCTGATTTCGAGAAATCCTACCAGTGGCTGGAAATGACTGGACTGAAAGACAGCACAGAGGCACTAATCAGCACAGGAACAGGCTCTGAGCACAAGATCGATAGAGGCCGGGATCTACCACACCAGGCAGGACGCCAGGTGCAGACTGTGCAAAAATGCCCCTGAGACAATCCAGCACATAACAGTGGGGTGTAAGATGCAAGCAGGCAGGGCTTACATGGAACGCCATAACCAAGTAGCTGGCATAGTGTACAGGAACATCTGTGCCGAGTATTGGCTGGAAGTCCCACGGTCAAGATGGGACACACCTCTGAAGGTGGTGGAGAATGACCAAGCTAAGATCCTGTGGGACTTCCAGATACAGAAGTAGTGGTGGACAAACAGCAGAAGAAGGCAGTAGTGATAGACGTAGCAATCCCAAGCGACGGCAACATCAGGAAGAAGGAACACGAGAAGCTCGAGAAATACCAAGGGCTGAAAGAGGAGCTAGAAAAGATGTGGAAAGTGAAGGCAACAGTGGTCCCCGTGGTAATCGGAACACTCGGGGCTGTGACCCCCAAACTGGGAGAGTGGCTCCAGCAGATTCCAGGAACAACATCCGAGATCTCTGTCCAGAAGAGTGCAGTACTAGGAACAGCTAAGATACTGCGCAGGACCCTCAAGCTCCCAGGCCTCTGGTAGAGGACCCGAGCTTGAAGGAGGAATAGACCGCCCACAGGGGCGAGTGGGGAATTAATTATATATATATATATATACACACACACATACAGACACAACAGCAACAGTGACATTTGTAGACAGTATGACAATAGTGCAATGGTGCAGAGTGCAAAGGGTGCAGGAATAAATATGAATATAAATATGATTAATGTAACAGGTTGCTTTATATACATGAGGTAGGTGTATATGACACTATATACAGTATGCACAGTGTGCATAGATTTGTGATTGATGATATTTACATGTTTAAAAACTGTATATTTAAGCAATGGGAAAATATAATTTACAGGTACAGTGGAAGTTAGTCACAGGGTTTTTGCACAGGGATTGTTCCGGACACTGTGTGACTGATGTTCATCAGAGTGATGGCCTGTGGGTAGAAACTGTTCTTGTGTCTGGTTGTTTTAGCGTACAGAGTTCTGTAGCATCTTCCAGAAGGAAGAAGTTGGAACAGGATGTGTCCAGGGTGTGATGGATCTGCAGTGATGGTTCCTGCCCGTTTCCTGACTCTGGAGATGTCCTGAATGGAAGGCAGGTTGGCACCAGCGATTATTTCCGCAGTCCTGACTGTCCATTGTAGTCTGTTCCTGTCCTGTTTGGAGGCTGATCCAAAACACACAGTGATGGAGTTCCACCTGAGAGTCATAACATAACATCAGAGTGACGTCATCTGGAGAAAGGCATTGCAATGGGTTGCACCATCTCTTTATTTTATTTGACATATCCATGAACATGGTGGTGAAAGCTACTGAGATGGAGTGGGGCAACCCCCAGATAAGGGAGCTTACACACGTGAGGACATCAGTGGCAAGAGGAAGGTGGCTTCTGCAGGATCTAGAGAAGCATCAATTGAGCCAGGATGAGCTTCAAGCCAGCAAAGTCAAGATCCCTGGTGCCAGGAAGCCCTATTCCCTCAGTGACAGTTGAACCAGCCAAGACTAAGTGTTCAAGTGTACCCTTAAGGATATAACCTCGATTCAGGCAACCAACCAGGCTTTGGAGTCCTGGTTAATATTGGTGGACAAGTTAGGTTTACCTGGCAAGTTTAAAGCCTGGATTTAGCAATGTGGCAGCTTGCTTTTCATTCACATTCTCTAGCCCCTGTTGATTTACAAGGTCCCACTGACAACTGTGGAGGTCTTCGAGAACAGGGGCAACTGTTACCTCCGCCACTGCCTTGGCCTGCCCTGGAGTTCCAGTAGCATTGCCCTGTATGGTCACCAAACAAAGCTCAGAATCCCCACCATCTGAGCCCACGGGTCTCTAGTTATATGGTTTCAACAGCACTTGATACCTTAATAATTTTATATTTACTGCAATAGCAAATTGATGACAATACATTTCTAAATTCCACTTCGGCGTCTCTGGCCTGGCTCTTGCAAGGTTTAAATCGTATCTTTCTGGAAGAACACAGTGTGTTTCTTTTAATCCATCCATCCATTTTCTTCCGCTTATCCGGGGCCGGGTCGCGGTGGCAGCAGGTTAAGCAGGGTTATCCAGACGTCCCTCTCCTCGGCAACGCTTTCCAGCTCCTCCTGGGGGACCCCAAGGCGTTCCCAGGCCAGATGAGATATATAATCCCTCCAGCGTGTTCTGGGTCTGCCCCGGGGCCTCCTACCAGTTGGACGTGCCCGGAACACCTCCAAAGGGAGGCGTCCAGGAGGCATCCTAGTCAGATGCCCGAACCACCTCAACTGGCTCCTTTCGATGCGAAGGAGCAGCGGCTCTACTCCGAGCTCCCTCCGGATGTCCGAGCTCCTTTCCCTGTCTCTAAGGGTGAGCCCAGCCACCCTACGGAGGAAACTCATTTCGGCCGCTTGTATCCGCGATCTCATTCTTTCGGTCACTACCCAAAGCTCATGACCATAGGTGAGGGTTGGAACGTAGATCGACTGGTAAATCGAAAGCTTTGCCTTCCGGCTCAGCTCCCTCTTCACCACCTTCTGGTACAATGCCCGCACTACTGTTGATGCTGCACTGATCTGCCTGTCCATCTCACGCTCCATCTTACCATCACTCGTGAACAAGACCCCGAGATACTTGAACTCCCCCGTCTGGGGCAGTAACTCACCTCCAACCCAAAGGGGGCAGTCCACCGTTTTCCGGCTGAGATCCATGGCCTCGGACTTGGAGGTGCTGACTCTCATCCCAGCTGCTTCACACTCGGCTGCAAACCGCCCCAGTGCATGCTGAAGGTCACAGGCTGATGAAGCCAACAGAACCACATCATCTGCAAAGAGCAGAGATGCTATTCTGAGACCACCAAACCGGACACTCTCCTCCCCCCGGCTGCGCCTTGAAATCCTGTCCATGAATATCACAAACAGAATTGGTGACAAGGGGCAGCCCTGGCGGAGTCCAACACCCACTTGGAACGTGTTTGACTTTGTGCCGAGAATGCGGACACAGCACTCACTTCGGTTATATAGGGACCGGATGGCTTGTAGCAGCGACCCCGGTACCCCATACTCCCGCAGTACCCCCCACAGGACCCCCCGGGGGACACGGTCAAAAGCCTTCTCCAAGTCGACAAAACACATGTAGACTGGATGGGCAAACTCCCATGAACCCCACAGCAGCCCTGCAAGAGTAAAGAGCTGGTCCACTGTGCCATGGCCAGGACGGAATCCGCATTGCTCCTCCTGGATCCGAGGTTCGACAATCGGTCGTAGTCTCCTTTCCAGCACCCTGGAATAAACTTTCCCGGGGAGGCTGAGCAGTGTGATACCACGGTAATTGGAGCACACCCTCCGGTCCCCCTTTTTGAAGACGGGAACCACCACCCCGGTCTGCCACTCCACAGGCACTGTCCCCGACCTCCATGCGACACTGAAGAGGCGTGTCAGCCAAGACAGCCCAACAATGTCCAGAGCCTTCAGCATTTCAGGGCGAATCTCATCCACCCCTGGCGCCTTGCCACCAAGAAGCTCTTTGACTACCTTGGAGACTTCTGCCAGGGATATGGGTGAGTCTTCCCCCGAGTCTTCAAACTCTGCCTCCTCCACTGAGGACATGTTGGTCGGGTTGAGGAGATCCTCAAAGTGCTCTTTCCACCGCTCGACAACATCCCCAGTCCGGGTTAGCAGCTCTCCTCCCCTGCCCAACACGGCCTGGGCCAAGCCCCGCTTTCCCTTCCTGAGTCGTCTAACGGTTTGCCAGAACTTCCTTGAGGCCAACCGAAAGTCCTTCTCCATAGCCTCCCCAAACTCCTCCCACACCCGGGTTTTTGCTTTGGTGACCACCGAGGCCGCCATCCTTCTGGCCTCCCGGTACCTGTCCGCTGCTTCAGGAGACCTCTGGGCTAGCCAAGCCCGAAAAGCCTCCTTCTTCAGCTTGACGGCTTCCTTCACCGCCGGTGTCCACCAGCGGGTTCTGAGGTTGCCGCCTCGACAGGCACCGACGACCTTCTGACCACAGCTCCTAGCGGCCGCCTCAGCAATGGAGGCTTTGAACATGGCCCACTCTGTTTCCATGTCCCCAACCTCCCCCGGGATGCGCGAGAAGTTCTTCCGGAGGTGGGAGTTGAAGATCTCGCAGACAGGGCCCTCCACCAGACGTTCCCAGTTCACCCTCACTACACGTTTAGGTTTGCCAGGTCTGTCCGGCAGCCGTCCCTGCCATCTTATCCAACTCACCACCAAGTGGTGATCAGTTGACAGCTCTGCCCCTCTCTTCACCCGAGTGTCCAAGACATACGGCCGCAGATCTGATGATACGACCACAATCATCGAAGTCAATCATCGACCTGCGGCCTAAGGTGTTCTGGTACCAAGTACACTTATGAACAACCCTATGCTCAAACATGGTGTTTGTTATGGCCAGTCCATGGCTAGCACAGAAGTCCAACAACAAAGCACCACTCGGGTTCAGATCGGGGAGGCCATTCCTCCCAATCACCCCCCTCCAGGTTTCACCATCATTGCCCACATGGGCGTTGAAGTCTCCCAGCAGAACTGTGGAGTCTCCAGGTGGTATCCCTTCCAGGACGCCACCCAGGAACTTCAAGAAGGCCGGGTACTCTGAACTGCTGTTTGGTGCATAAGCACAAACAACAGTCAGGGCCTTCCTCTCAGCAACTTTCAGTCACATGGAGGCGACCCTCTCGTTCCCCGGGGAAAACTCCAACACAGCGGTGCTCAGCCGGGGACTCGTGAGTATCCCCACACCCGCCAGCCGCCTTTCATCCTGGGCAACTCCGGAAAAGAAGAGAGTCCAGCCCCTCTCCAGGAGTTTGGTTCCAGATCCTGAGCTATGCGTAGAGGTGAGCCCAATTATATCTAGCTGGTACTGCTCCACCTCCTGCACCAGCTCCGGCTCTTTCCCTGCCAGAGAGCTGACGTTCCACGTCCCTAAAACCAGTCTGCGACACCGAAGGTCAGCACGCCCAGGTCTCTGCCCTTGCCTGCCGCCCGGCTTACATTGCACCCAACCCCGATGCCTATCCCTGCAGGTGGTGGGCCCACAGGGTGGCAGCTCCATGTCGGTTTGTCGGGCTGTGCCCGCCCGGGCCCCATGAGTCAAGGCCCGGCCACCAGACGCTCGCCATCGTGCTCCCCTCCCGGGTCTGGCTCCAGGGGGGGGCCCCGGTATCCCTCCTCCGGGCGAGGTGCTCCAGCTCGGCATGGTCCGACTCATCAGGGGTTTGTGAATCGCTCTTAGTCTGTCCCCTCCCCTGGGACCAATTTGCCTTGGGAGACCCTACCAGGGGCTAATGCCCCGGACAACACAGCTCCCAGGGTCACAGGGGCACACAAACCCCTCCACCACGTTAAGGTGGCGATTCATGGAGGGGTCTTATAATAACATTACATCATTATTTTCTGATGTGAAATATGGAGTGCCTCAGGACGCTGTTCTTGGCTCTCTGCTTTACTCTTTATATATTACACCTCTGGCCAAATTATATGTAATTTTGGAATAGATTTCCACTGCTACGCTGATGATACTCAGCTGTATGTTCCTGTAAAGGCAGATGATGATGCTCAAATTAGAAAACTAGAGGCCTGTTTATCTGCTGTGAAATCCTGGATGTCACGTGATTCCCTGCTCCTAAATTCTGATAAAACTGAAAGGCTGATTGGCCCTGCTCTTAGACACCAGTTTGATCAACAGTAACTCTCGACAATTGTGTGATCTCTCAAAGTTCGACAACCAAGAATCTTGGTGATGCTGCATCTAGGATCTTAACAAAAACAAGAAAATTTGACCATATTTCATCAATTTTAGCTTCACTTCATTGGCTGCCTATTCATGTGAGATTGGACTTTAAGTTGCATCTGATGACTTACAAAATTGTATATGGGCTTGCGCCGTAACAGTGTGAAAGCTTTGTGTGAACTGAAACATAAAGGTGAGTAAATGTTTAATGTGATGGATTATTTATTGGCAAGATGATCTTTTTAGAAATTAATTGAAATCAGTGTCTCTTTTGAAGGAAAGAAATCGATCTAAGAATTTATGATGATTTGGAGAATAATCAGCAGGGACAAGAAGTAAACAGGATTTGTACTTTGAATAAAAAAAAATAAAAAAAACCCTGTCATGGCCCTTAATATCTCCAATTTCTGAGTTTCCTGGGAGAGCCATTCTCTTCACTTTCTAATCTCCAAATACATTTGTGTGGTGGCCGCTGCCAAACTCCTGCTGGAGAAACAACAAAACAAAACATTATCTTTCCTTTGGTCACTACACAGCGTAAACACAGAAGGCCTGAAGCTGCTCTGTTGGCAGCAGTAACCAATGGCGACAGCAGAGTGTGCTAATTGGCCTGTTAGAGAAACTGGTTAGAGCCTCCAGAGTGTCCAAGTGTCCAAACAGACACCCCTGGGGTCTGGCCTTGTGTTGTGTTACAGATGGAAATAGCTGCTGTTGATGGAGCTGATGAAGAGAGGAGCTCCGCTGGGGCTCATTACTGTGAAATGATACAGTAAACATGACGAAATCACACATCCCCACTGTCCCCACTGCCCACTCTCTGCCCACCATACATCACGCTGTAGCCCAAACAAAGACAATTAACATGTTTAAATGTAAAACATCTATGACCTGCAGAGGAAATAAAGTTATCACTGACCTTTAACTGGTTGACGTAATGTGTTACCATGTGGCCCAGGTTGTTTTTACCTGTGAACAGGTGATTTTTGATTTCTGGCATGAGTTCAGATATTTCCATGAAGTTTGGTTCATGGCGAGGAGACACAGAAGACCCAAAGGCCTCCTGCTGAATGAATTCTGCAGTCATTTTCTCCCAGAGATACAGGAAAATAACAACATAAGTGTGTTTACATCAAGTACAATGGCAAAAAGGCTTTAAAACAGGCTAAGAGAGAAATTACGTGGATTAGTGATACATAACACATACATATACAGTATATCGTAGATATGTAGCATACGTATATAATATAATATAATAATGGCAGCTGTCTGTTCGGGGTAAATAATGGTTAAGTCAGGGTTTTTTGACCATCAAAGCCAAGTTGGGAAAAAGACCTTATTGCTATCCAGGTGGTCCGTAAACCCAAAATTAGAGCCCGAACAATATGTTTTTTAGGCTGATAAATCAATATTTGAGTGTCTGATGATAATATATAATATAACAATATGTTTTTTAGGCTGATAAATCAATATTTGAGTGTCTGATAAATCAATATTTGAGTGATGATAATATATATAATATATAATATATAATAAATTATTTGATTAATTTTAACATAAACATATAACAAACATTTTGATAAGGGTCCCCTAAAAGATACATACAGGGCAGGATATTTTACAGTGAAAAAATAAAACTGTCAGTGCTCTCTGGTCAACAAACTCTGTACGGCCTAACTGTCAACCAGGCAAAGTGGGCAACTGCCCAGCCCAGACCTTTGGAGGCCCAGAAGGACCCAGGTTGTCCGTATGGCAATCACATTGTGGAGATCTGATCAGTTACTAATTTGTTTGGTAATATGGCAAACTACATAAAAACTGAAATTCCAAGGGTGCGTGGCTCCTGCATTTCAGAATCAGAAACAAGTTTAATGCAAATTAGCTTTTCACATACAAGGAATGTGGATTGGTACTGTGGTGCATAACAGTCAAAATATAAGTAGGAGAAAATACAAGTACAGCAAAAAGTAAAATATCTAAAATAGAAATTTACAATAAAAGTATGTACAATATACACTGATTAGCCATAACATTATGACCACTGACAGGTGAAGTGAAGAACATTGATTATCTCGTTACAATGGCACCTGTCAGTGGGGGGGATATATTAGGCAGCAAGTGAACATTTTGTCCTCGAAGTTGATGTGTTGAAAGCAGGAAAAATGGGCAAACGTTAGGATGTGAGCGACTTTGACAAGGACCAAACTGTGATGGCTAGACAACTGGGTCAGAGCATCTCCAAAACTGCAGCTCTTGTGGGGTGTTCCCAGTCTGCAATGGTCAGTACCTACCAAAAGTGGTCCAAGGAAGGAAAACCAGTGAACCAGCGACAGGGTCATGGGCGGCCAAGGCTCATTGATGCGCATGGGGAGCGAAGGCTGGCCCGTGTGGTCCAATCCAACAGAAGAGCTATTGTAGCTCAAATTGCTGAAAAAGTTAATACTGGTTCTGATAGAAAGGTGGCAGAACACACAGTGCATCGCAGTTTGTTGCGTATGGGGCTGCGTAGCCGCAGACCGGTCAGGGTGCCCATGCTGATCCCTGTCCACCGCCGAAAGCGCCTACAATGGGCACATGAGCATCAGAACTAGACCACGGAGCAATGGAAGAAGGTGGCCTGGTCTTATTTACTAGATATGATCAATCTGTCCTTATTAAAAGGCTAATCAAAACCAATCAATTAGCTAAACTTCAAGCATGCCTTAAGAACATAAAAACCTGGATGACCTGCAATTTTCTGATGTTAAACTCAGACCAAACCGAAGTTATTGTACTTGGCCCCGAACACCTTCGAAACACATTATCTAAAGATATAGTTTCTCTAGATGGCATTGCCCTGGCCTCCAGCGAAACCGTAAGGAATCTTGGAGTTATCTTTGATCAGGATATGTTCTTTAACTCCCACATAAAACAAACTTCAAGAACTGCCTTTTTTCATTTACGTAACATTGCAAAAATCAGGCACATCCTATCTCAAAAAGATGCAGAAAACTAGTCCATGCATTTGTTACGTCTAGGCTGGACTATTGCAACTCTCTATTATCAGGCTGCCCCAATAAATCCCTTAAGACTCTCCAGCTGATTCAGAATGCTGCGGCACGTTTACTGGCAAGAACCAGAAAAAGAGATCATATTTCTCCAATATTAGCTTCTCTACACTGGCTCCCTGTAAAATCCAGAATAGAATTTAAAATCCTTCTCCTCACCTTCAAAGCCCTAAATGGTCAGGCACCATCATATCTTAAAGAACTCATAGTACCCTATTACCCCACTAGAGCACTGCGCTCCCAGAATGCAGGGTTCCTTGTGGTTCCTAGTCTCTAAAAGTAGAATGGGAGCCAGAGCCTTCAGCTATCAAGCTCCTCTCCTGTGGAACTAGATCCCAGTTTGTGTACGGGGGACTTCCTATGATGCACTGAGCTCCTTTCTCCTCCTCTTCCTCTCCATCTGTACGCCCTCATATCCCATCAATGCTTGTTATTAATTCAACTTCTTCCCGTAGTTGTGTGCTTTCTCTCCTCTCTCTCTCTCTCTCTCTCCCCTTCTGTTGCATTCTGCAGGTATTTCTGCCTCCGGAGCTGTAGAGTCTGGGTCTGTGGTTGCAGCCGCCTGCTGCCCCTGTGCTGCTGCTCTGCACCCGCTGC
Source organism: Macquaria australasica (assembly GCA_005408345.1). Classification (NCBI taxonomy): domain Eukaryota; kingdom Metazoa; phylum Chordata; class Actinopteri; order Centrarchiformes; family Percichthyidae; genus Macquaria; species Macquaria australasica. Next base: position 20,451 of record SEMN01001543.1, on the reverse strand, counting down.
TGCTATTGCTGTTGTTGCTCTTGTTATTAGTATTGCTATTATAGTGTTGCTCTTAGTGTTTGTTCTGTTGGTGTTAACATCAATGCCAGTACCATATCTATTGCCTTACATCCCTATGTGGAACTGTATTGTGCTGCTGTATGTTCTCTTTCCTCCTGCTCTCTCTCTCCCGCTCCCCCCCTCCCCCTTCAACCCAACCGGTCGAGGCAGATGACCGCCCACCTTGAGCCTGGTTCTGCTCGAGGTTTCTACCTGTTAAAAGGGAGTTTTTCCTTGCCACTGTGGCATAGTGCTGCTCATGGTGGGAACTGTTGGGTCTCTGTAAATATAAAGAGTCGGTCTAGACCTGCTCTATTCGAAAAAGTGCCCTGAGATAACTTTGTTATGATATGGCGCTATATAAATAAAACTGAATTGAATTGAATTGAATTGGAAGAAGGTGGCCTGGTCTGATGAATCATGTTTTCTTTTACATCATGTGGATGGCCGGGTGCATGTGCGTCGCTTACCTGGGGAAGACATGGCACCAGGATGCACTATGGGAAGAAGGCAAGCCAGTGGAGGCAGTGTGATGCTTTGGGCAATGTTCTGCTGGGAAACCTTGGGTCCTGCCATTCATGTGGATGTTACTTTGACACGTACCACCTACCTAAACACTGTTGCAGACCAAGTACACCCCTTCATGGAAACGGTATTCCCTGATGGCAGTGGCCTCTTTCAGCAGGATAATGTGCCCTGCCACACTGCAAAAATGGTTCAGGAATGGTTTGAGGAACATGACAACGAGTTCAAGGTGTTGACTTGGCCTCCAAATTCCCCAGAGCTCAATCCAATTGAGCATCTGTGGGATGTGCTGGACAAACAAGTCCGATCCATGGAGGCCCCACCTCGCAACTTACAGGACTTAAAGGATCTGTTTCTAACATCTTGGTGTCAGATACCACAGCACACCTTCAGAGGTCTAGTGGAGTCCATGCCTTGACGGGTCAGGGCTGTTTTGGCGGCAAAAGGGGGACCTACACAATATTAGGCAGGTGATCATAATGTTATGGCTGATGTGTATATGGAAGGTGTGTATTCTATAGTTTTACATGCTCTTAAGGGCCGTGTCTTTGAGAGAGGCCCTGTGTCAATACTTCGTAATACTTCAGTTCATATTATGCTTACATGGTACATATGATTTTTCTAAATGTGGGATAACTTTGTGTTAAATTTTCACCAACTAACTGACTTACAGCATACCCGAGGTAGGGTAGTATGCTTTTTAGGTTTTAGGGCTCGGTCTTAGGAGAACACACAGTGTGAGGGTCTCAGCCAGGGTCCAAAATTAGCACACGCCACTCGCCAAATGCAAGTAAAAATCTATGTTGGCGAATAAAGCAGCTGACGCACTCAAGATAGTTCCAATATCAAACAACACAGAGTCCCGCCAGATCTATGATATGTCCATTAATATTGTTGGACAAGTGGTGGATAAATGAAGCAAGCAGGTCAGTTCACTTTGCAGTTGGATGACATGACAGATGTTAGTGGGGAGGCTTTGCTCCTGGCCTTAGTGCCTTATAAAGACATGTCAGACATAAATGAGCATATTTTGTTTTGCAAGAAAGAAAGACACCTGGTGAGGACATTTTTCAGGTTACAGACAGCTTTTTCAAAGACAACAACCTGGAGTGGAAATCCTACAATGATGGGAAGAGTGTGTGAAGAAGGTAAACCCAGACATAAAGTGGATGCACTGTATTATTTACCAACAAGAGAATGAGCCCTGAGTTTAGTGCTGTTTTGGATGATGCAGTTAAGGTGATTCATTTCATTCAGTCCAGGCCAATGAACCACAGGCTGTTTCAAAATATTTGTCATGACAGCTGGTCAGAGCATGAGCAGCTACTGCTTCATACTGACGTCCACTGGCTGCCTCGTGGCAATACGCTACTGAGACTGTTTGAACTTCGCACAGAGGTGTTTGTTTTCCTGAAAGAGCACTTGCACCCCCCTGCGGCAGTGTTTGAGAATGCAGAGTGAGTTGCATGTCGGGCATATCTTGCTGATGTGTTCACCCAACTGAATGACCTCAACCTATCACTTCAAGGCAAGGACTCACAGATCCTTAACATGTATGTCAAAGTGAATGGATTCATAAAGACGGTCAAATTATGGGAGTGGAAATGTGAGGATGGAGATGTGAGCTGTTGGGGTGGATTGATTGGACGTGCTGACGTGCTCAGGTGAACGTATTGTCTCATTTCCGGTTACCGGTGTTTCTGTGTTAGTGGTTGCAAAGTTCGCTGCTCCAGCTAAACCCAGTTAATTTTGATATTTTCTTTACTATAGCGGTTAATTACCCGCTATACATTTAAGGATACACTAGCTCTGTTTAAGCACTCATATCCCTCTCCTGTTAGTGACTTTTCGCTAATCCCACAGTTGTTTACACGCTAGTTAGTTGCTACTTTAGCTCAGTTAGCGATGGCGTCTCTCTCTCCTTCTCCCTCTCCTGCTCTCTCCTGCTCGGTGTGTCAGATGTTTAGTTACTCCTCTGCCTCCTTTAGCGATAATGGTACGTGTAACAAATGTAGTTTATTCACCGCCTTGGAGGCGAGGCTCAGTGAGTTAGAGTCGCGGCTCCGCACCATGGAGAGTCAGTCAGCCGTAGCTAGCCTGCCCCAGCCGGTGCGAGCCGACCAGAGGCAGCTTCTGCCGGCCGTCTCCCGGCAACTCCCGAGCAGCCGGGAAGCCAGGGAGGCTGGGTGACTGTCCGAAAGAAGCATAGCCCTGAACCAAAGCCCACGGTTCACCACCGACCCGTTCACGTTTCTAACAGGTTCTCTCCACTCAGCGACACACCCGCTGAGAAACCAACTCTGATTATTGGCAGCTCCATTTTGCGAAACGTGAAATTAGCGACACCAGCGGCCATAGTCAAATGCATCCCAGGGGCCAGAGCGGGCGACGTTCAATCCTATTTAAAACTGCTGGCTAAGGATAAACGTAAATATGCTAAGATTGTTATTCACGTCGGCGGTAATGACAGCCGATTGCGCCAATCGGAGGTCACGAAAATTAATGTTGAGTCGGTGTGTACATATGCAAAAACAATGTCGGACTCCGTAGTTTTCTCTGGACCCCTGCCTAATCTTACTAGCGATGACATGTATAGCCGCATGTCATCATTCAACCGCTGGTTGTCGAGGTGGTGTCCAGGTAATGATGTGGGCTTTGTAGATAATTGGCGGACTTTCTGGAGAAGACCTGGTCTGATTAGGAGAGATGGCATTCATCCCACTTTGGATGGAGCCGCTCTCATATCTAGAAATCTGGCCGAATTTATTAGTGGCCCAAAGCCATGACAACTCAGAGTTCAGACCATAGACTTAATACAGTCTGTGGTCCAGACCAGGAGGCAGAGTTGCAGTCCTACACGCTTCTCTGCGCTTCCATTAGAGCAGTTACCCACCCTAAACTCCACAGAGAGGTTGTCTGCCCCCAGACCACTTGAATTATTTAAATCAAAAGTAAACAGAAGAAGAGTTACACATAAAAACCTAATAAAAAGTAAAACCTCCACTGCAACAGTACAACAAAATAGGAGAATTAAATGTGGACTCTTAAACATCAGATCTCTCTCATCTAAAGCTGTTCTAGTAAACGATCTAATATCAGATCATAATATTGATTTATTTTGTCTTACTGAAACCTGGCTGTGTCAAGGTGAATATGTTAGCCTAAATGAATCCACTCCCCCCAGTCACATTAATACTCACATTCCTCGAGGCTCAGGCCGAGGAGGTGGAGTTGCAGCCATCTTCGACTCAAGCCTATTAATCAAACCCAAACCTAAACTAAATTATAACTCGTTCGAAAGCCTTGTTCTTAGCCTTTCACACCCAACCTGGAAAACAGTACAGCCAATTCTATTTGTTATAGTGTACCGAGCTCCTGGACCGTATTCTGAATTTTTATCTGAATTCTCAGAGTTCTTATCAGGTTTAGTCCTTAAAACAGATAAAATAATTATTGTAGGTGATTTTAATATTCATGTGGATGTAGAAAATGATAGCCTTAGTGCTGCGTTTATCTCATTATTAGATTCGATTGGCTTCAGTCAGAGTGTACATAAACCCACTCACTGTTTTAACCACACCCTCGACCTTGTTCTTGTTTATGGGATTGAAATTGAACATCTAATAGTCTTTCCACAGAATTCTTTTTTATCAGACCATTTTCTATTAACTTTTGAATTCCTATTACTGGACTACACGCCATTAGGCAAACATTCCTACACTAGATGTCTATCTGATAGTGCTGTAGCTAAATTTAAGGAAGTGATTCCATCGGCATTTAATTCAGTTCCATGTCTCAATGTAACAGATGACTCCTATGCTAACTTTAGTCCCTCCCAAATTGATCATCTTGTTGATAGTGCTGCAGGCTCACTACGAATAACACTCGACTCTATCGCCCCTCTAAAAAAGAAGATAATAAAACAGAGGAGGTTAGCTCCATGGTATAACCCGCAAACCCGCAAATTAAAACAAACATCGCGAAAACTTGAAAGGAATTGGCGTTCCACCAATCTGGAAGAATCACGTTTAGCCTGGCAAGATAGTCTTAAAATTTATAGGAAGGCCCTCCGTAATGCCAGAGCAGCTTACTACTCATCATTAATAGAGGAAAATAAGAACAACCCCAGGTTTCTGTTCAGCACTGTAGCCAGGCTGACAGAGAGTCACACTCTGTTGAGCCATGTATTCCTATAGACCTCAGTAGTAATGACTTCATGAGCTTCTTTAAAGATAAAATTCTAACTATTAGAGAAAAATTCAGCACCTCCTGCCCTCAGTTGGTACTGACTTATCTTCAAACACAGGAACCTTAGAAACAACTGTAAAACCTGTACATTTAGACTGCTTTTCTCCCATCAACCGTAATCAACTAACTTCCATGATTTCCTCATCTAAGCCATCAACGTGTCTTTTAGACCCCGTCCCAACTAGGCTGCTTAAAGAAATTTTACCCTTAGTTAGCACTTATGTACTAGATATGATCAATCTGTCCTTATTTAAAGGCTATGTGCCACAGTCCTTTAAAGTAGCTGTAATTAAGCCTCTTCTTAAAAAGCCCACTCTTGATCCAGGGATTTTGTCAAATTATAGACCTATATCTAACCCTCCTTTTCTCTCTAAGGTCCTTGAGAAAGCAGTCGCCAATCAGTTGTGTGACTTTCTACACAACAACAAGCTGTTTGAGGATTTTCAGTCAGGATTTAGAGTGCATCATAGCACAGAGACAGCACTGGTGAAAGTTACAAATGACCTTCTAATTGCATCAGACAAAGGACTTGTCTGTACTTGTCTTACTAGATCTTAGTGCTGCATTCGATACCATTGACCATCACATTCTATTACAGAGACTAGAACATTTTATTGGCATTAAAGGTACTGCACTAAGCTGGTTTAAATCCTATTTATCAGATCGATATCAGTTTGTACACGTTAATGATGAATCCTCTATGCACGCAAAAGTTAGTCACGGAGTTCCACAAGGTTCTGTGCTTGGACCAATTCTATTTACCTTGTATATGCTTCCTTTAGGTAATATTATTAGGAAGCACTCCATAAATTTTCATTGTTATGCAGATGATACCCAATTATATTTATCGATCAAGCCAGATGAAACCAATCAATTAGCTAAACTTCAGGCATGCCTTAAGGACATAAAGGCCTGGATGACCTGCAATTTTCTGATGTTAAGCTCAGACAAAACCGAAGTTATTGTACTTGGCCCGAACATATTGACATTATCTAAAGATATAGTTTCTCACAGATGGCATTGCCCTGGCCTCCTTGAAACCGTAAGGAATCTTGGAGTTATCTTTGATCAGGATGTCCTTTAACTCCCAAATAAAGAAACAAACTTCAAGAACTGCCTTTTCATTTACGTAACATTGCAAAATCAGTACATCCTATCTCCAAAAGATGCGAAAAACTGGTCCATGCATTTATGCGTCTAGGCATTTGTTACGTCTAGGCTGGACTATTGCAACTCTCTATTATCAGGCTGCCCCAATAAGTCCCTTAAGACTCTCCAACTGATTCAGAATGCTGCGGCACGTTTACTGACAAGAACCAGAAAAAGAGAACATATTTCTCCAATATTAGCTTCTCTACACTGGCTCCCTGTAAAATCCAGAATAGAATTTAAAATCCTTCTCCTCACCTTCAAAGCCCTAAATGGTCAGGCACCATCATATCTTAAAGAGCTCATGGTACCCTATTACCCCACTAGAGCACTGCGCTCCCAGAATGCAGGGTTCCTTGTGGTTCCTAGAGTCTCTAAAAGTAGAATGGGAGCCAGAGCCTTCAGCTATCAAGCTCCTCTCCTGTGGAACCAGATCCCAGTTTGTGTACGGGAGGCGGACAACCTCCTCACATTTAAGAGTAGGCTTAAGACTTTCCTCTTTGATAAAGCTTATAGTAGGGCTGACTCGGGTGACCCCTGAGCCACCCCTTAGTTATGCTGCTATAGGCCTAGACTGCCGGGGGACTTCCTATGATGCACTGAGCTCCTTTCTCCTCCTCTTCATCTCCATCTGTACGCCCTCATATCCCATCAATGCTTGTTATTAATTCAACTTCTTCCCGTAGTTGTGTGCTTTCTCTCCTCTCTCTCTCCCTCTCCACTTCTGTTGCTTTCTGCAGGTGTTTCTGCCCCTCTGTTTGTGGGTCTGGGTCTGTAGTTTTACACACTTCCCACTGCCTGCTGCCCCCGTGCTCCTGCTCTGCACCCGCTGATGCTATTGCTGTTGTTGCTGTTATTAGTATTGCTATTATTATAATGTTTATCTTAGTGTTGTTTCTGTTGGTGTTAACATCAATGCCATTACCATATCTATTGCCTTCCATCCCTATGTGGAACTGTATTTTGCTGCTGTATGTTCTCTTTCCTCCTGCTCTCTCTCCCGCTCCCCCCCTCCCCCTTCAACCCAACTGGTCGAGGCAGATGACCGCCCACCTTGAGCCTGGTTCTGCTCAAGGTTTCTACCTGTTAAAAGGGAGTTTTTCCTTGCCACTGTGGCATAGTGCTGCTCATGGTGGGAACTGTTGGGTCTCTGTAAATATAAAGAGTCGGTCTAGACCTGCTCTATTCGAAAAAGTGCCCTGAGATAACTTTGTTATGATATGGCGCTATATAAATAAAACTGAATTGAATTGAATTGAATCCCCTGTAGAAACTGTCAGCAGTCTGAAATATGTTGAGCTGTGATTGACGGCCACCTTAACTTCACAGAGAGAACTCACTATATCTTTAAGGAAGCCACACAGATTGCATCTACTTAGGAAGTTTAATGATTGTAGAGTTAGTAAGCAAACTCTGGAAATGGTGTATAAGAATCTGGTGGAAAGTATTTTATTTTCAACATGGCCACCTGGTCTGGAAATATACTCAAATTACAGAGAATAGAAAATGTAGCTGGTAAACTTACAGAGATGCTCCAGATGCAACCAAGTGAGAAATAGGAATTAAATATAAAGAGCAAAATTCCCAGATTATATGTGACCCTCTGACCTTTGACCCTCAGGGAGGCGCTGTAGACAAGAAAGAGCCACCAAACGTGGACAGCAAGTCCTTTTTGACAAACACAACTAGAAAGCTGAACGCAGAGCCGACTCAGGATTTCGCAAACATTATCTCACATTTTATTTTATTTTATTTGTACTGTGTTTTTTAAATCGTGCCATTTGTTGGTACTTTGTCCTGTATGTTCTGTGGAATTACTGGATATTTGCAGTGAAACGCCGGAGAAGAGGGAAACGTGCCGGTGAGCTGAACTGTCAGGCAGAACGAAAGGTGGAGGTATCTGTTTCTGCACTAACAGCGGCTGGTGTAACGATGTGACGGTGATTCAGCAGCACTGTTCTCCTGATCTGGATCATTCATCATCAACTGTAAACCCTCTACTCGCCGACCAGATACTGAGGTGGAGCGGACAGACCCGGACTCATACAGGGTGAGTCACAACAATGACGAACCCTGGTTCACAGCTAAGGTTGAGGAGTGGGGACAGGGCCGGGTTAACAGAGTCAAAGTACAGGTTTAGTAAGGGTGAGAGAAGCTAAACGACCAGTTCTCAGCCAACGACTCTGCTTCTGTCTGGAGGGGGCTCAGGGGGACTACAAACCTAAAGCCCCCCACTCCATTAACGACCTCCGCTTTCATCCTGAAGACAGATGTTAACAGACTGTTCAAGAGGCAGAACCACAGGACTTAATGACTACAGACCCGTCGCCTTCACCTCTGTGGTAATGAAGTCATTTGAGCGCCTTGTGCAGTTCCACCTGAAAGCCGTCACTGACCCTCTACTGGACCCACTGCAGTTCACCTACAGAGCCAACAGGTCTGTGGACGATGCAGTAAACATGGCCCTCCACTTCATCCTCCGGCACCTAGACTCCTCAGGAACCTATGCCAGGATCCTGCTTGTGGATTTTAGCTCTGCCTTCAACACCATCATCCCGGCTCTGCTGCAGGACAAGCTCTCTCAGCTGAATGTGCCTGACTCCACCTGCAGGTGGATCACAGATTTCCTGACGGACAGGAAGCAGCATGTGAAGCTGGGAAAGCATGTCTCTGACTCCTGGACCATCAGCATCAGTTCCCCTCAAGGCTGCGTCCTTTCCCCCCTACTCTTCTCCCTGTACACCAACAGCTGCACCTCCAGTCATCCTTCTGTCAAGCTCCTGAAGTTTGCGGACAACACCACCGTCATTGGGCTCATCTCTGGTGGGAATGAGTCCGCTTACAGGTGGGAGATTGACCTGGCGACTTGGTGCAGACAGAACAGCCTGGAGCTCAACGCTCTAAAGACAGTGGAGTTGGTAGTGGATTTCAGGAAGAGCGCAGCCCCACCCGTCCCCATCATCCTGTGTGACTCCCCAGTCAGCACTGTGTAGTCCTTCCACTTCCTGGGCACGAACTTCCTGCGGTAGCTGAAGAAATTCAGCCTGCCAAAGACAATGATGGTGCGCTTCTACTTCAGGACCAAAACCTCACGCCATAAGAACAGTTTCCTCCCGTCTGCAACTGGCCTCATCAACAAGGCCCGGGACCCCCCTGTGACATGGACTCTAGTACCCCCAAACCACCCCCTCCATGGTCACTACACGCTATATTAACATAAGCCACATCAATGCGTTACATTAACGTATGTACACTCTGGACTGTGAACTTCTGCACATCCTTCAGTTAATATTTTGCACATTCTGCACAAAATGTACAGCTCTTCCTTTTCATATTACTGTACAGTTTTATTTTTAGTTTTATCTTATTCTATTTTATTTCATATTTCTCCACAATTTTTATTGCTAATTTCTCTATTTTATATTTGTATTCTTGACTTGTTTTTTTTTTACAGTACTTGCTTTTAGTGGTTTTACTTAAATATCTGTATATATTTAGGCTTATTTATGCACCAATACACCAAAGCAAATTCCTTGTATGTGAAAACCTACTTGGCAATAAATCTGATTCTGATTCTGTATTGTTTTAAACACTATGTGGTGAAGCCAAAGACAATTTTTCCACAATAGACAGTAAAGATCCAAACTAACTAACTAGTAACTTTTAGTGGTTTGACACAGTTTCCCATGATGTATAACACAATGTACTTTAACTATGCAGGTTTTTATCAGCCTAAAAACATGTTCTTAACTAAAACCTGCAGACAAAGTGAGTTGAGGAGCTTTAACCTCCTCTACATCCCTGGTTAGCAGGATGAAGGCGCCCTCTTGTGTTGTGCATCAGGTTTCACATTTCACTTGTTGACCTGCTGTGATGTTCACTGCAGGAAGACGTGGACAAACTTCACTGAGCCTTTGGCAGCTTCAAACAACATCAGTAAAGAGAGATTTCAATATATGTGATATCACACTATGTCAGTTTGTTCACAGGAGTCACAGCCTGTAACTCTGATGCTGCATTCAGGTCTCATGGGAAAGATGGTAGAGAAGAGTTTCTACTTGACAAACATTAAAGAAATGTTGGTTGTAAAAAGCAACAAGTGAAGTTAAACTCTGCTCATTTCTCTGTGTCAAAGCTGTTTCAGTGAAGTTGAAAGGACAGAGACTGACTGACAGATGCTCTTCTGCTCTAAACATGAACACTGTACTTTGTGGTGTTTCAGGAGGAAAACTGCCTCAGTTCTTCTCTCATATTAGTTTGACATTTTCTCCATCAGCTTTGTATGAAACCCTGGAATGAAGACGAGGAGAAAATACTTTGTTCGTGTTTGTTTATTCATCATGTAAACCTTCAGTTTGTTCACACATCCCATCAGTAAAGTCTGTTCAATGACTCTTGTTCAATGATTTCATGTACAGATTCACTTCATCCACACAATCAGTTTGTTTGACCAGAATCTCATAATGAAGCATCTCCTTATTGATTATGATCACGATAATTACAGTTTTATAACACCTCATAGTCCCTCAATTGTACATCGATTTAAACAACAACAAATAAATGTAAATGTAATTATAGATTTCTTCACAAAGTGGTGAGAACAACATATGTAGGATAAAGGAAGGTCTGGTGCTTTCTCTCTTCAGACCCATGCAGTGGAAGAGAAACAACAACATACAAATACATCAATACAAATATTCATCGATCATTTAGAGCTCAGAGAAGTTTCCATCTTCATGCAGAGAAATGTCAGTTCAGGTGAACAAAACTCATCCTGAGCAGTGACAGCCTCCATGGCTAAACAGCCACAGGAAGGAGCGCCACCTAAAGAAACTCCAACAGCTACACAACAACTAATGAGGAGACGTCAAAGCACCGCCCATAATGTTTGACTGACAGGTGAAGAGATGCCTCAACAATCAGCTCTCAGCAACAAACATGAAGACAAAATAAGTTGAAGATTAAAACACAGCATTTAACCCACTGTCCCTTAAATGACTTCAGTGTGTGTGTGCACGTATTTCAGTGTTTCACCCTAATCGGCCTCCCATGCTAACAGCCAGCAGCTCCATGTCCCTGGTACACCGTCGCTCCGTCACATGAACGTGCCCAGGGTTACACCACCTGTTGTTCACACACATCGCTGTTCCCCCGCCCTTCTTCGTGTTTCTGTCCGCTCTGACGACATGAAATCCGGGGTGAGCTCGTCCAGCCGGGTCTCTGTGAAGTGGATCAGACTGCGGTCCCGGTTCTCCCGCTGCGGCCTCGTTAGCGACAGACCTCCCGTTTCCCGCGATAACAGATGGAAGACACGGTTTGTACCGTCTTGACTCCGGCTCTGCATCCCGTCCTCCTCCCCCGTAGTTCGGCGGGGATCTCCGGTCTCTCCTCGGGGGGAGCCTCGCTTGGCTCAGCGCTAGCAGCCGCTCCCGAGTGTGAACAACTGGGCTGAATGTGTCGACGCAGCGTTTAACAGTCCAGAAAACAGTAAAACACACAAGACCAGTCTCAGCAGCTCCAGATCTAAGTGTGGACGTGGACAGGAGCGACTACTGTAGACACACAAACCGTGAAGAAAAGCTAAAAGTACAAAAAGATCACTATGAACAAAGAAAGAGGTCAGAGCTGCAGCAACTGGCCGCCATATTCATCATTATTCATCATTTATTACAAATCTTATGTTATCAGCCTAAAAACACGTTCTTAACTAAGACACTTCTGGCTATTTGAGTTCACAGAACTCAGCAGTAACTCCATAAGAAAAGTAATAAAACCACAGTCCAGCATAGAGAGGCTGAGTGAATGTGGTCTGGACTCTGTGGAGGAGAGTCATGGTTTCAGAGACGCTGTAGAAGGACAGAATACCTGCTCTGTGATCCAGGTACACTCCTACTCTGGAGGACCGAGGACCTGAGACGGGAGTTTGGACATTGTTGTACCAAAAGTTATAACTGTTTGTGTCACAATCTAACGCCCAAGATTTGTCATTTTGTCCAAATCCACATTCAGTCCAGCTCCCTGCTCTGCTGATATTCTTGTAGGCGACTGCTACATCAACTCTTCCTCTCCGCTCCACCTCCCAGTAACAACGTCCAGTCAGACTCTCTCTACTCAGGACCTGCCAACATTCAGTGAATCTGTCTGGGTGACTAGAATAAGACTGTTGTTGACTCATGAATGTTGCTTTTCTGTTCCCCTCAGATAATAACAGATGTGTGTTTGCTGTGTTTGGATCCAGTGTGATTTCTCGTGAATATCTTAAGAATCCAGCTCTGGTCTTGGGCTCTGGTTGTGGCAGTAAAACATCCACTTCAGTCCCTGTCAGTGAGATGTTTGTCCAGTTATCCCTCAGAACGTCCTGTAGTTTATCTCTGACTTCTGACACAGCCGCTGTCACGTCCTCAAAGTAGCTCAGAGGACGGATATTGATGCTGGATGAGTCTGTAGGTTCACTGAGTCGTGACAGTGAGGGGTAGTTGTGTAGAAACTGGTTGTGATCCTCTGTGTGTGACAGCTGCTTCAGCTCAGCGTCTTTCCTCTTCAGCTCAGTGATCTCCTGCTCCAGCTTCTCCTGAAGCTCTTTGACTCGACTCACTTCAGTTTCCTGCTGGGATCTGAGCTGCTGCTTCACATCAGCGCTTCTTTTCTCCATGAGACGGATCAGCTCAGTGAAGATCTTCTCACTGTCCTCCACTGCTCCACAGCCGACAGATGTCTGATCAGTGTGTGGTGTGTGTAAATGTGAGGACACTTATTTTATTAGTTTCCAGCTAGTTGCTTTGTTGCTAAAACCCAGAAAATGTCCATATAAGCTGTCATGACACTGTGGCAAAGAATTTCTGCCCCCCTGCTGAACGTGCAGTTGATTGTAATTGATGTGAAAAAACATCTTTTAAACCTCGAACAAATCACTGCATGTCTGAACAAATATTTCTGGATCTCAAAGACACTAAAACCCACAACGCCTGTGATTTTACTGCTTCATTTGTTTGATTTGGATTTACAAACTGCCTGTAGTCAGAAGGCTTCACTGAAACTCAACTGTTCGTCTGGATACTACAGCGGGATGAACCCAAAATAAACAGATCTTGCTGGGATTTAATTGCAATAAACGTATCAAAAGGATGCCGAAATAACTACATCATGACGCCAAACTGTAAAAAAATCAGAAGTGATGCTTTGTCAGGTCTGTCCACAAGACAACAAGCAAACAACTTTTAAAATGCTTGTTTTCTCAATGGAGTTCAGCTCGATCAGAGCTATGCTATGGTAACATTGTAGCTGCTCTGTCACACACTCAAAATAACGAAATCTAAATCAGGCATAAATACACATATATATCTACATACTGTGTAACTTAAACTCACATTCATTTATGTTTATTATTGATGATATATTTTATGTAGACACCCACAGTGTGTTCACTGCAGCTCAGTTAAATGTTTCTGTGCCACAAAATTAGCTGTGAGCTAGTTTGTTAGGTTGCAGCTAGCAGGGCTCATTGGTCCTGATAACATTTTTAGCAAATTAGCAGCAAATTAACAAACAATTCAATAAACACTAGACAAAGACTGCGTCCAAAATCACTCCCTTTTTACTATGTAGTGCACTATATTTACCCTACACCACTTTATCTGAGTGTGAAATGTCTGCAATATATAGCGCCTAAAACATTCCCACAATGGGATGAAAAAGTAATGTCCAGGGCACGAACACTACTTTCTGCTAGCAGTCCCAAAACGCAACGTGCCGGATTTTATAGATGCAAAAGTTAACAGGGAGAACGAGGGAGTGATTTCGGACTCAGAAAGCTGTTAAATATCTAAGGTCGAAGGTGAGGGCCGGCGAGGCCTCAGCAGGTGGACTCGGCCATCCTCTCGGGCCGAGCTGATTGACAGGTGCTGGGTGGGGTGAAGACGTCGGGGTCGCTGATGCCCAGCTCGAGGTTGAAGAAGCGGGTGGAGGTGGTGACGCTGCTGTTCCTGGTGTAGGTCTCCTGCACCGGGTAGCAGTCCTTCAGGGTGTAAACGCCCACCCAAAAATCCATGGTTTCCCCCAAAACAAACAAGAAATCATCCAAAACAAAGTCACCGACATTTGCTGTGCTGTTGTCGGGGAGGCCCAAGCAAAGACCAGAGAAAATATTGATATCGTTCACCGTCTGGGTCGCTGCAACGATACACAGAGGAGGCCGAGGTCAACCATCATCCGCTTTTCCAACAGATCAACGCGTGACCTGGTGTGGAGAAAAGCAAAGGGCTGCAGCTTTCTCACAGAGAACAACCTGAGATTTACGGAAGATCTTACTGCTGCTGACAAGGCACTGTGGGAGAAACTCTGGCCATTGATCGCTGCTGCCAAGAAAGAAGGGAAGAAAGCACACTTCGCTGGAACCTGCGTGATAATAGAGGGGAAGGAGATACGTCCATCGCTGCCTCCACTAGAAGCACAACCTACACCTGCTCAGATGGACACTTAAAGACATCTCCGCTGGTCGAATACTCTTCACCGTTTGCAAACACACTGTTCATAGGCACAGTCTCATTTAAAGCACTAGTGCCTGGGAGAATATGGTTATACTGTTTCTGGTTCGGTTAGACTTAGTTTTTGATGAGGGATGGGAATTGATTACTTTGATTACAACAATTCTCACACTGTCTTTATCAGTTGTTTCTCTCAATGCCAGGGGATTATGAGAGAGTGTTAAGCGTAAAGCTTTGTTTTTATTTGCACAACAGCAGAAATCTGACCTTTAATTGGTATATATTATTAATATTATATTATTATATAATATATTATATTATATATGAGTCACGTTCAGTGGTAAATGATGGCTCTTTTTGGAAAGCTCAGTGGGGAAACGACATTTGGTTCTCGCATGGTTCAGAAAAATCAGCAGGGGTTGCTATCTTAAAGAATAACTTTAATGGAATTATTTTGCACTCAGAAAGTGACCCTAATGGTCGTTATATGTTATTAATTCATCATATTGATAACATAACTCTCCTTCTTGCCAATCTATATGGGTATAAAACCAAACCTGAGAACGACTTTGTTTGATGTCTTGGTTTCGTACATTGGTTATCAAAATACCCACATTTTTTCTTGTGGGTGGTGACTTCAACATTGCTTTAGATGATGCTTTAGATCGGTGGCCTCCAAGATCAAATAATTCTTCAGCTTTTAATTTATTGGCATTTACAGGCATTTGTATGAGTCACAATATAATAAGGTAGCTGCTAAGAGTTTGTTAGGATGTCTCACCGAAACAAAGTCAGTTAAGAATGAGGAGAAAGATTTTTGTGATAGCCTTTTAACTTCAGATGAAGTCCTGTTTGTCATTCATCACTTAAATCGCAATAAATCTCCAGGGGTTGACGGCTTAACCTCTGAATTTTATATTGCTTTTGCAGAGCAACTAGCCCCCTTCCTCCGCGGTGTGTATACAGAAAGCATTGAAAATCAAACTCTCCCTCCCACTTTATCTCAAGGTCTTTTAACTCTTATTCCAAAGCCTAAGAAAGACCCTCTTTACATTGACAACTGGCGGCCAGATTGCCTTCTTAATAATTATAAAATTCTAGCTCAGATTTTTGCCGAAAGAATAAAAGCAGTTTTTGACCATATTATTGATTGATTGAAGCATAGACAGATATCCAATAACATCAGGCTTGTTCTAGACTGTATTGACTATGCTGATCTTTGCAGTGATGATAGTTTCATTTTGTTTTTAGATTTCTGCAAGGCATTTGACACAGTCGAACACAACTTTATATTTCAGGCCTTGGAGAAATTTGGCTTTGGCC
This sequence comes from Macquaria australasica, assembly GCA_005408345.1. Taxonomy (NCBI): domain Eukaryota; kingdom Metazoa; phylum Chordata; class Actinopteri; order Centrarchiformes; family Percichthyidae; genus Macquaria; species Macquaria australasica. The sequence continues at coordinate 4,684 of SEMN01001543.1, read as the reverse complement.
CTCACTTTTGTGCAGCTATTAAAACCATGTATAAGAACGCAAATTGTTCAGTTAAGCTGTATGCAGGCACCTCGCCTAGATTTAACTTAAATCGTGGAGTCAGACAGGGCTGCCCTGTCTCGCCATACTTGTTCCTTATTTGTGCCCAATTACTCTCTGATTTTATTAGCTCAGCCTCTTGAAAGGTATCACTATAGCAGAAAATGAGATCATTATTAGTCAGCTGGCCGATGATACTACTTTATTTTTAAAGGATGCTTCACAGGTTTCAGTTGCCTGTTATGGAGAGCCATTTAGGCAGCAGGGAGAGGACCCAAACGCAGACAGGCGAGGAGGCAGGGAGGCTGAATACGTCCAAACATTTATTACTTACGGAAAAAAACCACAGGAACAGACACGCAGGGAATCACTAGGAACATGACATCAATGACACGACACTGAACAAAGGGGCCGGTATTTATGGATAAGGAGACAACGAGGGAAACAGAAACAGGTGAGCACAAGACACAGGTGAACTTAATCAAACTGGCGGGAAAACAGAACAATGACAGGAAGTAAAGAGGCACACAAAGAAACAAGAACAGGGATTTCAAAATAACACAGGAAACAAGAAAAAACACACAGAGTCCTTCGTGGACCATGACATTGCCATTGATACTTTTAAGACTTTTTCTAGTGCCTCTGGTCTGTACTTAAACATCTATAAGTGTGAGCTGCTCGCCCTCAAAAATTGTAATACTCCCTCTGTTTCTACCATCCCTGTGAAGGATTCAGTCACTTACCTTGGGATTGTTATTAACAAAAGCAAAGACACTAGATGCTCTTTGAACTTCAACTCCATCATAGGAAAGGTTCAGAAAAAATTTGGAATTTTATTCCCAACTACTTGTCCTCAAAACCTGGAGGCCTTAAATTTGTTTTACTTTGCAGGTACAGTGTTGAAAAAATCCCCTTAAAATTGTCAACCTTTCACAAACCAATGCTCCTCTCCTGGTCTTTAATTTATGAACATAATTTTCCCCCTCACAGGTATTACATCTGGAACAATAGAGACATTCTATAGAAACACCAGTCTTTCTTCTTGGAAAACTGGTTCGTCCATGGAATTTATCTGGTTAGTCAGCTCTTCAGCTCTACTGGTGCGTTAATGTCACACTCTGAACTTCTAGACAAGTTTGGTGTTCCTCTACCACCTCGGGAATATGCTTTAGTTTTTGATGCAATCCCTTCGGGTGTCGTGATGCTTCTTAAAAACTCAGTAATATCTGAACTGACTTTACTACCACTGGATCCTGTTGTTACGGATGTTGGTCAGATCTGTTTTTCCTCTAAAAAGAGGATCCATTTTGTCAACTGGTTCCAGAAGATCTATGTCATTTATTTTGGTCCTGTCCCCACTCTTGTATTTTTTGGAAAGATATCTGTACATTTATTTCCCAATATATTGTTTCTGAATTTTCCCTCACCTATGAAAATGTATTGTTTGGCTTCTTTAATTACCCGTCTACCAAAGCAAACCAATATTATATATATATATTATATCATATATATATTATATCATCAACTTGATTGTGTTATTTGCAAAATAATAATAAAAAAAGTTTTTCAACCACAAACCAAATTTCTTAATTGTTTGAAAATGAAGTCAAACAATACATTTCCTCAATCCTATATTCTAAAAATAGGAAAGCTATCAAAACCCTAAATATATGAACTCTGTATAACGTTTCTTTATGAGCTGTTTTATGATCTCTCTCAGTGCTCCGATCCCCTGGAGTTGTTTATGATTTCTGTATGTTCTCTGTTTGCTAATAAAAAGTTAAAAAAATTCTTTTTAAAGTATGGAAGCAAAAGTCTGACTTCCCCGTTATAAAATCTTCCATGAATGTGTTATAGGAACTGGATACCGGACCCAAACATGGCGCCTATTCAGTCCAATAAGAATTGCTCGCCTGGCGCACAAGCCGAGTGTAGCCTACGTCCGGGTTCTGCGGCCCACTGAATAGGTTAGGGCCATAGACTTTACATTGTGATGATGTCACGCATTTTAAAATCTCTTTTCTCGGCTCGAGGAAGGTTTTACAAATATTAAACCTCCATGGATCAAAAATGAATACTAGAAAGAGTCATAATCGACCTTGTTTGCAGTTGGAGGCGTCGTGTCGTCAGTTTTACAGACGTCTCTTTTATAATGGAGGTCTATGAGGAAAATGCTTTTTGTTTCTCTGTGATGGTGCAATAAATCAATCCCAGTTGTCAGAAACTCTAATCATGACTGTTTTAGATGCATTTAGAGGACAAATTAGAAAAACTTCAGCACAGCAGGCTGTGTTGTGGATTGACAGATTACACCCTGGACACAATAAGTCAGCAGGAGTTTGAATCAAGTCTGGATTCAAACTTTACAACCCAGGATCATCTGGCTGTGAGGTGACAGCGCTAAACACTGAACCTACATGAAAAACTCATTCTGAAGTTTCATCTGCATGAAAATCAACACAACAATAAATGAAACCACCTCAAGTCCACAACTACACAATATATGTTGTCTCATGTGTGTCAGGACTCAACAAAACATCTTCACACCCAAACTGGACCAAATTCAGACTATTTTTCCAGTTCTTTTAAAGTTTGTGTAATAAATCCTCTTTATTGACTAAGTGCACAAAGAAAATGTTGGTTGTAAAAAGCAACAAGTGAAGTTAAACTCTGCTCATTTCTCTGTGTCAAAGCTGTTTTAGTGAAGTTGAAAGGACAAAGACTGACTGACAGATGCTCTTCTGCTCTAAACATGAACACTGTACTTTGTGGTGTTTCAGGAGGAAAACTGCCTCAGTTCTACTCTATTAGTTTGACATTTTCTCCATCAGCTTTGTATGAAACCCTGGAATGAAGACGAGGAGAAAATACTTTGTTCGCGTTTGTTTATTCATCATGTAAACCTTCAGTTTGTTCACACATCCCATCAGTAAAGTCTGTTCAATGACTCTTGTTCAATGATTTCTTTTACAGATTCACTTCATCCACACAATCAGTTTGTTTGACCAGAATCTCATAATGAAGCATCTCCTTATTGATTATGATCAAGATAATTACAGTTTTATAACACCTCATAGTCCCTCATTTGAGAACAATAAATAAAGGTCTGGTGATTGATTGACAGGTGAAGAAATGCCACAACAATCAGCTCTCAGCAACAAACATGAAGACAAAATAAGTTGAAGATTTAAAACAGAATTTAACCCACTGTCCCTTAAATGACTATTTGAGTTTACAGAACTCAGCAGTGACTCCATAATAAAACCACAGTCCAGCATAGAGAGGCTGAGTGAATGTGGTCTGGACTCTGTGGAGGAGAGTCATGGTTTCCTTCACGCTGTAGAAGGACAGAATACCTGCACTATGATCCAGGTACACTCCTACTCTGGGGGACCGAGGACCTGAGACGGGAGTTTTTACATCATTGTACCGAAACTTATAATTGTTTTTGTAACAATCCAACGCCCAAGACTTGTCATTCAATCCAAATCCACGTTCATTCCAGCTCCCTGCTCTGCTGATATTCTTGTATGTTACTGCTACATTAACTCCTCCTCTCCGCTCCACCTCCCAGTAACAACGTCCAGTCAGACTCTCTCTACTCAGGACCTGCCCATATTGAGCAAATCTGTCTGGGTGACAAGGATAAGACTGTTGTTGTCTCATTACTGTTGCTTTTCTGTTCCCCTCAGATAATAACAGACATGTGTGTGCTGTGTTTGGATCCAGTGCGATTTTACATGAATATTTTAAGAATCCAGCTCTGGACTTGGGCTCTGGTTGTGGCAGTAAAACCACCTTCACATCTTTCTCTCTGTCCTGGATTCTCTGCTGGATGTTTTGTCGACTCACCTCGAGCTCTCTCTGCCTCTCAGTCCTTTCTGCTGCAGCTGAGACTGTGTCGTGGCCTTTATGTTCATCCACAGCGCAGAGATAACAGATACACTGCTGATCAGTACGGCAGAACATCTTCATCACCTCATCATGACGAGAGCAGATGTTCTCCTGGAGCTTCTTGGAGGGCTCCACCAGCTTGTGTTTCTTTAATGGAGCTGCGTCATAATGAGGCTGGAGGTGTTTCTCACAGTAAGAGGCCAGACAGACCAGACAGGACTTGTGGGCTTTCAGTTTTCTCCCAGTGCAGACATCACAGGCCACATCTTCAGGTCCAGCATAGCAGTGATCAGCAGGAGCAGCTTGGAGTCCAGTCTTCTTCAGTTCCTCCACTAAATCTGCTAACATGGTGTTTTTCAGCAGGACAGGCCTCGGTGTGAAGGTCTGCCTGCACTGAGGGCAGCTGTGGATTTTCTTCTCCTCCTCTTCATCCCAGTGAGTTTTAATACACTTCATGCAGTAGCTGTGTCCACAGGCAGTAGTCACCGGATCCTTCAGTAGATCCAGACAGATCGAACAGGAGAAGGTTTCCCGGTCCAGCTGAACTCCTTTCTGAGCCATTTCACGTCTCAGTGGCAGCGACTTCAGTGTAGATCTGAAGGAGGGAACAAGGACATATGAGTTATGGGCAGAGTGGAGCTCACTGTTTGAGTTTTACCCCGAAAAATGTGGAGAAATAAGTGATACTGTGATTTTTCCTCAGTGAGAAGGAAAAAACAAGGGTGTCTGTCATATTATGCTCCTGCACTGT
>SEMN01001542.1:0-45079 GCA_005408345.1 Macquaria australasica | reverse complement strand
CAAACTGGGATCTGGTTCCACGGGAGAGGAGCTTGATAGTTGAAGGCTCTGGCTCCCATTCTACTTTTAGAGACTCTAGGAACCACAAGGAACCCTGCATTCTGGGAGCGCAGTGCTCTAGTGGGGTAATAGGGTACTATGAGCTCTTTAAGATATGATGGTGCCTGACCATTTTAGGGCTTTGAAGGTGAGGAGAAGGATTTTAAATTCTATTCTGGATTTTACAGGGAGCCAGTGTAGAGAAGCTAATATTGGAGAAATATGATCTCTTTTTCTGGTTCTTGTCACATTCTGAATCAGCTGGAGAGTCTTAAGGGACTTATTTGGGCAGCCTGATAATAGAGAGTTGCAATAGTCCAGCCTAGACGTAACAAATGCATGGACTAGTTTTTCTGCATCTTTTTGAGATAGGATGTGCCTGATTTTGCAATGTTACGTAAATGAAAAAAGGCAGTTCTTGAAGTTTGTTTAATGTGGGAGTTAAAGGACATATCCTGATCAAAGATAACTCCAAGATTCCTTACGGTTTCGCTGGAGGCCAGGGCAATGCCATCTAGAGAAACTATATCTTTAGATAATGTGTTTCGAAGGTGTTCGGGGCCAAGTACAATAACTTCGGTTTTGTCTGAGTTTACCATCAGAAAATTGCAGGTCATCCAGGCCTTTATGTCCTTAAGGCATGCCTGAAGTTTAGCTAATTGATTGGTTTCATCTGGCTTGATCGATAAATACAATTGGGTATCATCTGCATAACAATGAAAATTTATGGAGTGCTTCCTAATAATATTGCCTAAAGGAAGTATATACAAGGTAAATAGAATTGGTCCAAGCACAGAACCTTGTGGAACTCCGTGACTAACTTTGGTGTGCATAGAGGATTCATCATTAACGTGTACAAACTGATATCGATCTGATAAATAGGATTTAAACCAGCTTAGTGCAGTACCTTTAATGCCAATAAAATGTTCTAGTCTCTGTAATAGAATGTGATGGTCAATGGTATCGAATGCGGCACTAAGATCTAACAAGACAAGTACAGAGACAAGTCCTTTGTCTGATGCAATTAGAAGGTTGTTTGTAACTTTCACCAGTGCTGTCTCTGTGTTATGATGCACTCTAAATCCTGACTGAAAATCCTCAAACAGCTTTGTTGTTGTGTAGAAAGTCACACAACTGATTATGTATCGCTTTCTCAAGGATCTTAGAGAGAAAGGAGTGGGCTAGATGAGGGTCTATAATTTGGACAAAATCCCTGGATCAAGAGTGGCTAAGAAGAGGCTTAATTACAGCTACTTTAAAGGACTGTGGCACATAGCCTTTAAATAAGGACAGATTGATCATATCTAGTACATAAGTGCTAACTAAGGGTAAAATTTCTACAGCCTAGTTGGGACGGGGTCTAAGAGAGCCACGCTGATGGCTTTAGATGAGAAATCATGGAAGTAGTTGATTACGTTGATGGAGAAAAGCAGTCTAAATGTACAGGTTTTACAGTTGTTTCTAAGGTTCCTGTGTTTGAAGATAAGTCAGTACAACTGAGGCAGGAGGTGCTGAATTTTTTTCTCTAATAGTTAGAATTTTATCTTTAAAGAAGCTCATGAAGTCATTACTACTGAGGTCTATAGGAATACATGGCTCAACAGAGCTGTGACTCTCTGTCAGCCTGGCTACAGTGCTGAACAGAAACCTGGGGTTGTTCTTATTTTCCTCTATTAATGATGAGTATTAAGCTGCTCTGGCATTACGGAGGGCCTTCCTATAAATTTTAAGACTATCTTGCCAGGCTAAACGTGATTCTTCCAGATTGGTGGAACGCCATTTCCTTTCTAGTTTTCGCGATGTTTGTTTTAATTTGCGGGTTTGCGGGTTATACCATGGAGCTAACCTCCTCTGTTTTATTATCTTCTTTTTTAGAGGGGCGATAGAGTCGAGTGTTATTCGTAGTGAGCCTGCAGCACTATCAACAAGATGATTAATTTGGGAGGGACTAAAGTTAGCATAGGAGTCATCTGTTACATTGAGACATGGAACTGAATTTAATGCCGATGGAATCACTTCCTTAAATTTAGCTACAGCACTATCAGATAGACATCTAGTGTAGGAATGTTTGCCTGATGGCGTGTAGTCCAGTAATAGGAATTCAAAAGTTATTAAATAATGGTCTGATAAAAAAGGATTCTGTGGAAAGACTATTAGATGTTCAATTTCTATGCCATAGACAAGAACAAGGTCGAGGGTGTGGTTAAAACAGTGAGTGGGCTTATGTACACTCTGACAGAAGCCAATCCAATCTAATAATGAGATAAACGCAGCACTAAGGCTATCATTTTCTACATCCACATGAATATTAAAATCACCTACAATAATTATTTTATCTGTTTTAAGGACTAAACCTGATAAGAACTCTGAGAATTCAGATAAAAATTCAGAATACGGTCCAGGAGCTCGGTACACTATAACAAATAGAATTGGCTGTAGTGTTTTCCAGGTTGGGTGTGAAAGGCTAAGAACAAGGCTTTCGAACGAGGTATAATTTAATTTAGGTTTAGGTTTGATTAATAGGCTTGAGTCGAAGATGGCTGCAACTCCACCTCCTCGGCCTGAGCCTCGAGGAATGTGAGTATTAATGTGACTGGGGGGAGTGGATTCATTTAGGCTAACATATTCACCTTGACATAGCCAGGTTTCAGTGAGACAAAATAAATCAATATTATGATCTGATATTAGATATTATGATCTGATATTAGATGTACAATGTACATGTACAGATGTACAATAATGACAGGGAGGAGGCAGTGAGCGCCTGACACAAGTGAGGGCTGGCTAGAAGGACTGAGATTATGATACAGGCCTGAAAAACAATACTTGAGTCACATTTGCTCATACGTTAGGTTCTGTATAAGTAATCTGAGGAGGACTATTTGGTGTTCATACAACTTTTAATGAAGTGAATAAAACGTAATTGCTTTTCACTGGTGAAGCTCTTTACTCTTGCAAGGATACTAGAGGGGTCATGGTAGTTCATCTATCCGGTCTGCATGTGCTTTGGTAACTTTATGGATACAATCACCAATTCTGGTGTAGTTTTGCTGGCTTCATGAACAGAAATAAAAAACAAATGTTTCTATACTTTTCACTGTATTTTGAAAGCAATTCCTGCAAAATTATCACATAGCCTCTTAAACTTTAAATCCACTTTATTATATGTATAGCACAGGTGAGTAGACTAGCCAAACACTTGTACTCATGTAAAACTACTGTTACTTTAAGAGTACCAAAGTATCAACCCAAAAGACCTCAACATGTACACCAGTTTCACATAGCCAGACCTATCTCCAGTCCTCTTCTCCTGTGCCAGCGTGGAGAAAGGTCTGGCTGAACCCATTATCATTCTGGTATAGGTGAAAAAACACTCCAGCTTGTTTGTATTTCTTTAAACCAATCACTATCATCTTGGGCGGCGCTAAGCCCAGGAAACAGCAATGGTGTTCTTGCAAAATAGATAGTGGTAGACAGTGGAAGGGGAGCCTATGATTACATACAGTATATATGCTGCTTAACTCACGCTCTTTCTATCGACTGGGAATGAAAATCACAGCAAGAATGTATGACTCTATGATCTGACACAGTGACCATCTCGAAAGGCAAAAATGTTGTGAATTCCTGGAATAATAAACAGGAGCTGACAGAAGAGTAGTTCCCTTTCGGTCGGTACACTCGGTACAACACATCAGTATGGGATTGAGTCCTCGCAAGACCAACCTGAAGAAACTTGTTTTGCACGCTAACTCGCAAAGTGGAATGGCCCCAGAGAAAACAAAAAGCTCTACCAATGGGTCTAGCAAAGCTAGCAAAGCTGGGAAAGCCCATGCCCAAGTGCTTGTGGATTTTTCCTCTCCGAGATGGATACACTTGATGCTTGCCTGGTGAGTCATGGCATGTTACATCCAAAACTGCACTTGCTAGTCCGATGACCTGTGCGCACTGTCAGCGACTCCGAAAAACAACCCAATGTGTGGGAAGCTCATCCACTCTCAGAGACCCTCTGTTGTCTGAAGCCATCAAGTCTTCCATGCAGTTGGAACATGCAGTAGGGACTATGAGAGCAAAGCAGGACAATCGTGGGGGGAACTGATGGAAGGTATTCTCCCTACAGCTACAGCATGGACAATGGACCCCTATGTGTGCTGACAATGAGCTATCCCTTGCCATGGCCGTCTACCTCCCTGCCAACAGCAAATTTGGCTCGCTGGCAATTATTTTCTCCCCCAGCAGCTAGCAACAGTGAGACACAAATTGCTTTGTCCTGCAGCTCTCGCAATCCTGGGCATCCCCTAAAAGGCTGTGTTCTTACTGACGTTTATTCAGTTCTTGGACTTGAAGAGTATGGGGTCTACTGGGCTAATCAACATCCCTCCGATGGACGAGACGCTGGCTATCCACGTGGCCCCCAAACCCAACTCAGCGAGCAGCAAACCCACTCTCCCCAGCAAGCAGTGCAGATTCTTTGTCTCTCAGCTTGAGAAAATATACCACGCCCAGGGCCTGACCACTCGTGCACTGAATACGGCCTCGATGTTGCAAGCTTACCAGGCGGAGAAGTTGCTGGAGAAGGAGCACCCCCCTTCCCCCCGGTTTTTGGATGAATTACAGTGGTCACCCAGTGGCATCTGTGGCTAACGCTCATGGAGCTACCTGAGGCGCAGCACTCTGAATTGAAAGCTAAGAAAAACATGTTACTAATGAAACCATCCAATTATAAACTAAAAATAAACACTATCCAATTTCTTCCCACCAATTCTTTAATAGAAAATTGTTGATCAGTGCTTTGTTTGTGGATATTCAAGAATCAGACAGTCGTATTACTGTACTACACATGCATGTTTATTGTACATCAAACCAGTGGCCATAAGTTGGAGGATGACAAGAATGTGATGACAATAAGATGTCTGGACATTTTAAAGTTCCTCTCCCAGCCATGTAACAACACACCAAATTAAAAACATGAAAGCAACAGGAAAGGAGACTAAGTATGTATTCTTCAGTCCTTGCAAGGTAGCCTGCTTAGATAACACAGAGAATTTTTTAATAGTTGACAAAATAATCTTAACTCAAGGTCCACTTACAGCCATTTCATGATCTCCATAAGTGGATGGAGTTTGTCTCAGCTGTCATCCATGTTTGGAAATTTCACTGGCTGATGAAAACTGTGAAATGCAGAGGAAAGCTTTGGAAAAAGACTGATATTGGGCCTTGAGGTAAGATTACTCTGTTAATCTACTATAACCAAGGTCAAGAAGAACTTTAACGCTCGAACACCCAATAAGTTATAAACAAGACCAAATGCCTAAAGCATTGCTAGCGGCCCCTAGAGGCTTCAATGGCCATTACACTCAAAATACAAATGGAGCAATAAACATGGGTAATTGTGTTGTTGTTACAGCAGTAATAGAGCTAAAAATATCAATTTAGTCCTGAGGGTGGCACTGGAGGAAAGCATGTATATGCTCAGCAAATTTAATGGCAGTCTGACAGTAAATTTTTCTTATGTACCAAGGGATATTTTGGCCTGATGGTGGCTTTAGAGGAAAGGTCAGGGGGTCACAAAAACATTCAGTGTCATCCTCTGGGAACCAGGAATGTCCATCCCAGTTCTGAACTCAGATACACCAAATTACTGTATATTACGGCTATGACTCGTACTTATTGCACTGGTCAGCTAAACATTATCAAACATTTAGAGTCATACCACACTCCACTTCCTTTGATAAGTCATATTTTTTACTCTGATGAATGTGACCTATTATCCTGAACATCATTAGCTCTGAGCATTAGCTCATGTCTGGTTTTATCACTCTCTTTTTCAAATTATTTTAAAATCTCTGTAACCACACTTATTGCAACATTACTCAAATGACATATCAAGAAGGTCTACTTTTTGGAAACAATTTGAAATTATTTTTAGCAACAAGTGTATACTCCAACCTTACATTGCCCTTTTGGCCTCGTAACCTGATTTCCCTGATGTGTGGTGAGTTGAGAGGATCTCCTCCATCAGGGAGCTGGCAGGCTGCCAGTCAGAAGGAGTGTGGGAGCTGAGTACTTCAAACTAAGTACATTACATAGTCACAGAGCTCATGAAAATAAGCAAACAAGACAGAAATCTGCAGAACTTTCCTGCAGTAAAAATGTCACGTGGCTGTTGGATGGTAAGATCATTTCCTCCACATAATTACCAGACACTGGTACTCTTAGTTTTAAATCATTTCAAACTCTCTTGCCACATTTATTGCAAGGAAGTTACACAAAGTGTAACATGGCCAAAGTCTTATGGCCCCCGTCTGCACTGCATATTTTTTACATAAAGAGAAAGTCAGTTATCACTTAATGAATTTTTTTGTGATCTATTTTTAGCATTGTTGTAACCGTTTTTTAGGCTAACATCACTTTGTAATCATCCTTATAAACCAGTTTGACTTGATGATGAACTGAGTTCTGGTGCTTCTCATACAGGAAGTACATTTCTATTGTGTTTCTCCACACACGTTTAGGAAATTCACATTTAAATTGTGAACCAACCAGCTATAGCACCAGACTATGAGTACAAGTTGTGTCAAGTTGTCCGCCATCTGTGAGATTCACTAAAGCTTGAAGGAGAGATGTGTTTGACAAGGGACTAGTTCTTGAATAAAACACAATGACTAAGCATGATCACTTAACCAAGATGAAATCAGACGGCTTCTATGGGAACACATACTGTATACTTATATGTATATTTCACAATCTAACAGCTAGCATCATTACGCTGGTCAAATGGGAAGATACGAATCAAGTTCCATATTTGAAAACTGAAACAGAAACTTCCAAGCTTCCTTATCTGTATGTTTCACCTCTACAAGGTTTACAGTACAACAACAAGAGTGTACAACATACAAATCCAGATCTTTACAGTACAACAACAGGAGTGTACAACATACAAATCCAGATCTTCTGTTCCATTTTAGTTTAAAGTCCTTCTCAGTAGGTGTATTGCTGAGTTTTAAGTGCAAATGATGAAACAGAAAACCCAGTTTTGCTGTCACAGTTGGAGATTGTGGCGCTGAAAGTGGAGTGGAGAGTAGAGGCAGCAAGCAGATATAATTCATCACTGCTAGCCCTACATTATCCTACAAAGGAAAAAGCGTGTTTATTACAAGCTGGGTCCTTTTTTTGGTGGTTTTAACATTAATTGTTCTCACCGCTTTAATTAATAAAATCTGGAAACACAGTGGCTTCGCAAAAAAGAAGTCTAACAGGTCAAGAAACTTGAGCAGTCACAATCAGACAGGTTGTAAACAGACCTCCAGGTTAGCCAAACTTTTTTGGAAAAGAAAATGATTACCCAGACTGTCTGTTGTAAACATGCATCGCATCACAGTTTACAGACTGACTGCCTGGTTCTACTTTAATCTACCATAATTGGAGCTAAACACTTTTGCTGACTATTAGTTTTACCTCCAAATAGAGAGTCCTGACATGATCTCCGGGCTAGCTGCTGTTCTGCTAGATTCTGTACCTCAATGCAAGCTCTCAGTGGGGATTTCTTTCATGTCTTTTTAAAGTAATGAAACAAGTTCCTGGGGTTTATGACCCACATTCTCTCATAAGTGAATACTACAACACTTGCTATTAGAAGTATGTATTATTTCCAACCTATTACTGTAGCTGCTGACTAAAAACATCGACAGGGATCTCCCCTCCATGCCCTGCTGTGACTACGGACACGTCTGAACTATAGCCCCTCCACCCGTCAGTGTACTCTCTTCATTCTGTCATGCTGGTGACCGCAATGGTCTTGGGCTTATGGGAAATGGTTTGTTAAATGCCATTAAAAATATATATATATATTACCAACTTCATGACAGGCCAAACTTAAACTTGGCTGTTGTTTGATTAAAGTTCTCTCTGCAAGCTGGTGTCTGAACTCATCAAAGATCTTTTGTGAGGGAGAGCTCCACTCTGTAACACCACTGTACAAGAGACCCTTTTCATGGCAGATATTTTGACTTGTCCAAACAGCAAAAGCACAGGTGTAAGTAATAACATTAATGATGGCTCCATTCTATTAAGTGTCCCAGTAACACCGTGTCCTAACTGAATGTGACGCGAGCGAGTGTCAACGACAAAATCAGTTCGATTGCATCGTTTTCTATAGGAATGTCCTAACTGGCAGCGAACAATGCAGTGCTATGCTACACAGGACGTAGAACTATCAAATGTCGTCAGGTCAGCACACGTGCCTGGTACATAAAACGGCGTAAAATACGGCGTCCTTACGGTTTTCACTCCGCTTTTTATGGCACTCTAGTGAGGTACATTAAACGCCGCTTTTTACGCGCGTTAAAACCTGTCCGAGACGCGTGTTATTTACGCCGTTTTCATGTATGGTAATGAGCCCTTCCTCCTGTTTTACATAGCCAGTAAATCCAGAGTTTTTGTAACCAATCAGTGAAGAGTAAAGCCAGACCAAAGCAATGCATCTATGAAAGATGCTTGCCATTGCTAGGCGAGATTGCTATTGCTATTGTTGTCTTTATAAATTGTACAGTATTCAGATTCAGAGGACTATGACAGAGAACCCCCTTTTGGACATTCTCCCTGAATCGCATCAATCTCATCAACGTGCTACAAACAATTAAAAATGTTTAACAAAAACTCTGGATTTACTGGCTATGTAAAACAGGAGGAAGGGCCCACTACCATACAAGAAAACGGCGTAAATAACGCGCGTCTTGGACAGGTTTTAACGTGTAAAAAGCGATGTTTGAAAATGCAACGGTGTAGAAAGCGGCGTGAAAACCATCAGGACACCGTATTTTATGCCGTTTTATGTACCAGGGACGTGTGCTGACCTGACGACATTTGATCCCTTTGGCTTGCCATATAGAACTTTTGTCGGATGCCCTGTTTCTGTTTATTCCGGTCGCGCGCGTTGAAAGCACTGCATCATGGATGAGGAACGGTTGATTCATGAAGTTGAAATGAGAAGTCATCTATATGATACCTCCTCATTTAACTACAGAAAACTAAATAAAGTGGTAGCTGGCTGGAGGGATATCGTCTGGGAGCTGGAAGTTCTAGCTAAGCTGGAGTAGCCTTATCAAGGTAAATGACCAGCTAATAACAACCTGCTGCTGGCTGTACTGTATGTATTTCCAGCAGAGAAACAACTCAATATCACAATATAAAACGTGTGTTTTCTGTTTAAAAAGTACAAATGTAGGAAGATAGCAACTCGCCCATCTTTTACTTGGGTGGTTATGTCTCCAGCCTGATCTCGAGCACACTGCTGATAGGTACCTGGTTTGTTTACATGATGTAACACAAGTGTATATTTATTCAGTGTGGGCAGTGTCTGATGCGAAATTTCTGCTGTGAAAAGCGAGTGGATTGAGTGTTTTTGTAGTTCAAACAACTCCAACAGAGTGGTGCATCTTCTCTCTAGCTGGTCACGTCGCTTTCAGGAGTCAGAACCTCCCATTCAAACTTTCATTCACATCATATCAATAATAAAACTTTAAAATGTGTTAGGCTACAGCTGTTACTTCAATGTGTCTCATACATTTGAATCTACATTGAGGTAAATATCAGATCAGACTTGGTATTGGCTACATTGTTTCATTAAAAAAATGACCATCACTGTGTAGACAAACTGAATGAACTGCACGATATACTGCTGAGTGTAAGGCAGAACCTGGAAATTCCAGCTTTACATCAGCTCTAGAAAGTGGTTTAGATAATCTGGCTAAAATATTGACCTGTTTACAACTGTCTATTTGTCTGACAGCTCATGTTTCTAGCCCCATTGAACTTTGTTGTAGCCACGCCTCTTTGTTCCCAGATCTCAGCAGTTACTTTGGTGAGTACAACGTTTTCATAACTGATACAAATGATGGCTCAAACTACAAAAATAAGACCCAAGTCGTAATAAATCGGAATGATCCTTTAATGGATTACACAAGGTCTTTGAATGCGTCATGAAAGCTTTGTGGTAAAAACACATGTAAGAGTGACAAGAATTGAATTTCATCACACTCTGGATACACATTACTGGAAAACTGAGGAAGTCTGTAATGACCCACATGGTCACATCAAACGAAACTGTTGCTCACAAAGTCATGAGTGTGAACCGCAATTTTATCCCATTACTCATCTGTATTTATAGAAACATTCCCAACATGTTTGCATAAGTGTTTACGACAGCCACGGATCAAAATACGCTACGTGTACTAAATGCACACATGTGACAGTAGATAGAAGTTTTTGCAAGAGTGTGTGTGTGTGTGTGTGTGTGTGTGTGTGTGTGTGTGTGTGTCCTGTTGTTTGGTCCATTAGCTCAGCAGTTCAAGGTAGGTGACAGGGACTTTGCCCTTTTCGTTCCCCCGTTCTCCAATCAACCAATCAGGGTCCATTCCTGGTACGGTGTATACGGTAATGAGCTGCAGAAACAAAACAGCAAAGGAGGATATTTTAAGACAAATTTGGCAAAAACTGTTTTACCAAAATGATGTTATTTAAAAAAAAAACAACCCAATACTTCAGGTTGTTTCTAAATGAAACAGGGAAACAGGAAAGCAATACATTGCACATCATGTGGTTATTTGAATCATCACCCTCCTTTCACTCTTCAGCCTCAGACTCTTAATTCCAGTGTGTGTTTTGGAATTTTCCTGACGACTGCCTCCACTTCCTCAGGATTAGTGTCTGTACAGTCATTTCTAAAGGTGCGATCAGATCAGGCCAAAAAGCAGATGGGACAGGATAATGAGTGGGCTGGGTCACAAGCATAAACTCCAGGAGGTAGCATGGCTAGCAGACTGACAACCGTATTCCAAAAGCTGATAATTATACAACTTTTCCTCAAACACTAATTGTCATTACCTTCTGTTATTCACCACCAACCATGCATCTTCCCTCTTGCTCTTGGAATCAATTTTTCCCGAATTGGAGGTCATTTGAATTCTGTGCGAGGCAAACTTTACGTCAACAGTCAAATAGGTGTCACCCTCTTCTTTATTGAAATAAATGGGGAGCGAACAGCACCATCACACAGCAGGGCCTGGCTCAAAAACTGTTGCAGCTAGGAATGGAACTTTCTACCGCTTTCGCTTTGATAAGCCTTTACATCTTAATGTGGAGCCGTTGCATTCAAATTACAACTTTTACAGCCTTTTAGGTAGAGTCTGCTGGTTAGATTAATGGTTGATTCTTACTAATAATGACATTAACAACATAAAAAAAACTTTAATTTCAGTCCAGGTAGGCTAAAAATCTGTCTGAATGGGAGGGGGACCAGATGCATCTACCAGAGCAAATAAAACACGAGCTCACAGATTTGTCTGGTTCCTGGGCTAGCAGTGATCGACCTGCTGTCCTGTCTGTACATTTATAAGCTGTTCCACACAGATTCAAAGTTTTTACCGCGAGATAATTTGGAGTGTAGCCGTTGAGGTTTTTACTTTAACCCCAAATCCAAATCCAAATCCATGCCTTCTGGTCATGCCAGTGGGATCATTACAGTAAGTTCCATGTATCATATAAGCAAGGTGAATATGGAATGAAAATGAAAATGCTGATTGGACAAACCTCAACGGTGACATGATGTGCTGACTTTTTTCAATATTTAACCACATAATCTTTCCAAAACCTAATCCAAAGTGTTTCTGTGGCATAAACCTGACCACAAGCAGGATGCAGCATGTGCTGGACAATAGTTTGGGAGAATGCCACTATGAAAAAGCTGATCCCAGTGAATGATTGTGACATGTAGCTCAGAATAAGGACGGTGGATTTTGTCTCCCATGTCTGACCTCCTGTTTATGAGTAGAGGGCCCGACATTGTTCCCTGTGTAATAGAGATGTTAGTGTGTGGGATGACTCAGAATATCCTACTGTACCTCATCAGCCAAGAGGGAAAGCTCACTGGCATCGTGAGCATCGTAGTCATACAGGACCTTGGCCTTTCTGGTGCCTGTGACAGGGAGCTGTGTCTGCTCCATAGACAGAGTGCTGGGCCTTTGGCTGGACGAGGAGGAGACAGTATCCCTGGGAGGTGACAGTCCAGACAGGGAGGCAGAGGAGACGGGGTTGGGGCAGACAGCATCAGAGGGGTGAGGGGCCCCGGCGGCATTAGCACATCTGCATGAAGATTGGAAGACAAATGAAGGATATGAGTTGTTGAAGTGGATTCCCAGCTTGTTTATTTGAGGCTGGTACGGTTCTTTTTCAAAAAGATGAGGCAGCGATCACATGGTTTGGTGCAGATGTTCCATGTCACTGAAAAAAACATTTGTGATTTGAGATTTTGTGTCCTGATTTGGCTGTCAAGTGAAAACAGATACAGGAAGCTTGACTCTGTGGTGTTTTAATAGATATAGATTTATCATTTGTTTGTACTTGAATTGCTGTCTTTGTATTTTAATGCATCTTATGTATTTTATTATATGTTTTGCATTCTTCTTGCTGTCTTGTCTAAAATTTTGTATCTTCCCTTGTCAGATTTTTAAGCAAATATGACTTATATGTACTCTGAATCATCATTGATGAAAACTTGACTAAACACAAAAACCTAAATATCAAGTTCATGGTGGCACAAGAGGTAAAGCCAGTGGATCTAGAGTTCTGCACAGGTCTAAAAATGAAACCTAAACCTGGCCTGTACCCACGTCTTTAACCTGACTGCTACTGCCAAGTTTGAGACCTGAATTCGACCCAAGACCTGAAGCTATATTTGTTTTAGTTCATCCATTACTGACTGTTAGCTTGCCAGGCTAAATTGGCCACGCTCTCTTTTCCTCCGCCCACTGGGCATTGCATACCTACACTACTTCATTTACACAGGAAGTAGGGGTGCTGAGGGGGCTGCAGCACCACCCAAAGTCAGGCATAATAAAGTTCATCAAAAAAGTTTAAACTAATGTTTTTGCCCTTTCTTACTGTGATGGGATTTGAGTTGAGCAGATTATTGGGTGTTAAAAAACACACACACACAAAAAAAAGAGTAACACATGGTAGGTATATTACAGAGATTATTTTACAAAAAAAACTAATGAATGCACTAATGAATGTCATGAGCTGATAAAAAAATAAATACAAGGGGATATTTTTGCGATGGTTTAAAGATTGGCTCTGTCATGAAGCACCAATTTATTAGCTGCAGGAAACCAAATCAACAGGCTGAAAGAAGAAGAGAATTAAAGAATCTCAGGTGATGTCTGAATCTGGTTTACAGTTGGTTCAAACAGATTTACTTTCTTGTAACATTTATTGTGAAAATCTATCATAAATGTAAAATTTTAAATATTTGTTTTAGTCTCTAATTTATATTAATTAAATAAAATGTAAACTATTTGTAAACTATTAAAATTATATGACACAAGTCCTGTTTTAGGTAAGTTATAGAATCAAATACTGAGCCATCCCGCAAGAAATATCCCTGCCAACGTTAAAACCAAACATACACCCTATGAATAATATTTTGGATAATTCCAGCGTGGCATAAATTTAAACTTCTTCATTTACCACCAACAGCTGGACTGGTGTAGCGCAGAAGACTGGTGAGTTGTGGGATACATTTATACTTCTGAATACCACTTTGGAACAGTATTAGGACTGTGTGCATTCATTGTGGGTTAAGTGTACTGTGTGTTGCTTCAGTGCTCAGGACTGGAAATGTGTTTTGGGACAGACCCAGTGTGTTTTGATCCTGGTTCCTGAAAGTAGATGAATAAGCCTTGGTGAGAGTTCTAATCCATTCATGTATGTGCTGTCACTGTCACTGTCACTGTCACAATAAATGAAAGGCATTTCAGGAACTGGGAATTGAGTAAGAAAGCAGAATAAGGGCTATATAAACTTACTGGAACCAGCGTCATATAAACACTCCCGATGGCTCAAGCAGCACTAACTCACAAGGAGCAGCAGTGGTCAAACTACGATGATTAGTGCGAGCATCTCTATTGTCTGCTGTTTGGACAGAAAACATGATGCATTGATGGGTGTTGTGGTCATCTTGGATTTAAGATTTTTGTTATTTTTTGGAAATGGCACCCTTGTATTTTTCCGCGGCAGTCTGGGGGTTCATCTGGCACAAAAAGGCAGCATATGGTTTCTCTCAGAATATTACTCTGTGTGTAAGCATTTTACTGGTGTAAGCATATTACGCAGGGACGTGCGTGCGAAAGTCAACACTGGCTGGTCTACTAACTGAGCTCTCCCCATGAGCTAAGCATGACAAGACAAGTGTGAAAAGTGTAACCTTTACAATCTAATTTCAAACAAATGTTGTCATTTTGGAACTTCATTAACCCTTTTCAAAGTCCCTTTACCCTTTGGCCTGAGTGAGCTACAAAAGTACTATGCCAATCTAACATAGCTTTGTCATACAAATGTTACAGATGAAGCTACCAACAGCACTGAATCCTCACCTGTTGAGCTCCCTCTGAAGGTCCTGCATGTAGTGATGACACTGGGCGTAGTAAGTGGCCTGAGCCTCCGCAAAATCCTGCAAACAGCGCAGGTGATTGAGCTGAGGGGAGAAAGGAAAAGATAAACTCGGTATGAGTGGAATCTGCAGCAGTGAGCGACAGCTGCCTTTATTGTCATCACATTATCAACAGAATACACTGATTTCCTCATTTCAGCCAAAAGCTCACCATAATTGCTCTCCTTGGAATACGTCATGCGTTTAATGGTGGTGTGTAATACATTGCACACTTACAGCACAACTTTGAATGCCTCCATATATGTGAATGTGCAAAACATATTATAATGAAAATATTCCTTTCAATGTTGCGGTTCTTTTCTTTTTGCCACATGTCAGTTATCAAGCTCCTCTCCTGTGGAACCAGATCCCAGTTTGTGTACGGGAGGCGGACAACCTCCTCACATTTAAGAGTAGGCTTAAGACTTTCCTCTTTGATAAAGCTTATAGTAGGGCTGACTCAGGTGACCCCTGAGCCCCCCCTTAGTTATGCTGCTATAGGCCTTATTCGCTTATTCGCTTATTCGCTTTCTGGCGAAGAGTTAGATGAGAAGATTTATAGCATTATCACATCTGTCCATTAAATATAAGGCTACCGCCAGCAGCAGCTTAGCTTAGCTTAGCATAAAGACTGGAAACAAGGGGAAACAGCTAGCCTGGCTCTATGCAAAGGTAACTAAATCTGTCTACCAGCAACTCTAAAGCTCATTAATTAACATGTTATATGTTTGTTTGTTTAATCTGTGCAAAGACTGAAGTGTAAAAATGTCAGTTCACAGATTTACAAGGGGTTATGGGATTATGTGCCGGTGTATGTCTTAGGCACAACCAGTAACTTCCTGGAGTCTCCATTGGTTTCCTGGAAATTGCTCAGAGCCAAGAAATAGTCTGGCAGGATTTTATAGTCAGGTCATGAGTCCAGGTCCTCCCCACCACATACTCACCAGACAGTTAACGCTTGTTAAATGAAAGGTCAGCACTGTCAAGACAGCTTGCCATCGGTACGGTAATGATACAAATTTGTGTGTCAAAGTTCACTGAAGTTGAAAAAAACTGCCCCATTTACTTCATCCCATGAGCAAATCCCCTGATAGCGGCATTCCGTTGAAATGAATTGATTTGCTGTTTTAAATGCTGGTGTGACTGGACCTTTACTCTGATACACTCATGCCAATTCATCCTTTCACAGCTCCCTCCACCACCCTAACCTCCTCCTTAAACATTTCTGACATTCCAGATGAAAAAGAAACATGAAACAAACAAGGATAATCATTATATATAATCATTGGTATAGCTTTTCCTGTTTGGAGAGGATCTGTGTATTTTGGACAAACACAATACAATGACTCATGTTGCCCATGTCCCCTACATCGCGTCCCTGGACAGGATGGTCTGGTGACTCTGACTAACAGTTTACCGGCCCTGCTCGCTTACAGAAGGAGACACAAGACTGGTGTTGTGCACTCACATGTGTGCTGCTGATGCCTTCCAGCAGCAGTCTGGTGACCTCAGCTTGTCTGTCGAACTCTGTCTGAGCGACTCGAAGCTCATGCTCTGCCTGCAGGTGGAAATGAAAGGACAGGAAGGAAGTATTAAAAGGACTGTACAAACACACGTAATGCTTTTGATGACACAACTGTCCACTAGCGAAGGTACTTACTTTGTCCACTTCCTCACTCAGCAACTGAGAGAAGCAGCATGAGAACAGAAAAAAAGCAGTCATGAACCATCAAACATCAAATTATGTTGACAATATAAAGAACTAGAAGCTATGTCTTATCTGAAACTATGAGCGGAACTAGAAAGTAGACGGATGTGTTGAATCTAAATTCAGGAAAATGCTGGATTTTCTTTATCCACAGAAACTGGGTTTAGTTTCTGTTATATGACTTTCTACCATAGACTGTATATAAAGATGGACGACATGACAGCTCCCCAAAAGTGAAGCCAAAACATCTGGATTGCCCCCTGGTGGCTGGCTGCTGTATAGGTAATAAGCCCCGCCCCCTCCATGTTAGCGGATGGGACATGGGCCAAACTGAAAAATACACGTCAAATACATTGTTTCCAAAGATGGTTTCTCTCATTTTAGCTAGTTCTTATCACGCTGATGTTTGTTCAAGTGTTCGTTTTTCTGATCAGTTTGTTTGTTTGATTGACAACTGTGAGTGTGGTCGCGATTGGCTCTGGTGGGTGTATAGGCGGGAACTTGACACAATCACTACCCCATAGACTCTGGCTCCAAATGACGTCACCAGTGCAAGATGGCAGCTCCCGTATCCGGGGTATTTTGGATTCATTTTTGTTTTTGTTTACAGTAGGAGGAAGTGGAGACGCGTCGTCCATCTTTATATACAGTCTATACTTTCTACCTTGAAGCTAACCAGCTTAATGGCATGTCAACTTGATCTTAAGCCCTGATCCAGGCCAGTTTTCAGGCACCAACTCTGGATCAAACAGTCAAAAACAGGGATTATTTAATCTAATTTATTTTATTTAATCAAATAATAATCTTTTTTTTTTTTTTTCAAATATATAATAATTTGACATAGTCTATCATTGGCAGGGCTGTGTCCCCAACGGGATCAGTATTTCATAGCTGCATGGTTTTTCATATAACTGTCTGATTCTAACATTATCCAGGTTTCTGCAGTGACACCTCCACATCTCAGTGGCAGTCTTTCTGTACTGAGGTGTCATCAGTATCAGGCTTTCCTGACCACGTATTATAATCCAGTATTCATTTGAATTCTATTTACATTGTATAGCTTACAGCACACACTTTGCCCACAAGATGCCAGCATTAAATTAGTAAAGCAACTAAGATATGTTTGACGGCTGGAAAATTTAACCTGCATACCAGCTCTCCTTTGATTTGGTTTCCTACAATATTTTGTATAGTGTCCTATTGGATTTTTCATAATAAATCTCAAACATCAGCATTAAAAAATACTGAAGTTTTCAACCAATAGCAGCACTTTATCACTGAAATACACTAGATGAAAAAACAACAACTTTTGAAACTCAAAGCAGCTTTGCTCACATCGCTCTCTGACAGTTTTATCTCTTTGCGGTCAGTGTTTAAACGGAGCGCAAGGGTTTCTGACAGCTGTCCTTCCTAGTGCTTTACAGCCAATATCTGAGCTATATTCATCAAATATGACTGGTTGTTGCACTGTTATCTTGGATTTTAAATACCATATGCAGGCTAAATAAGATTTAAAATGAAACAGGTCAACAAATTGTAACATTTTAGTAAAAATGGAAGTTAAAATGGAACTAACAAGTGATTTTTATACCTTTAGTTACTTTCTATGTCTTATACAAAAGAACTAAAGATTAAGCAAAGACAAAGCTGAAAAGCAGTGTTTGTTCATTCATTTTGAATTGATGTGTTCTGTGCCTGACACCTGAGGTCAGGGATCCACTGAATGTTTAAATCAGGCTTCAACATGGTAAATGTTGTAAATGGTCCTTTTGTTGAAATTATATTATTGTGATTTTTACAAACAGCATTTTACTCAAAGAATGTGTGTGATTACAGACGCCAAATAGAGACAGATGAGACCATGAGAGTACCGTAAATACTTGAGCGATGTGTTTGTGTCTGACAGCTGAACTGAACTTGACCTTTACTCTACATTCTGCAGATGCTGAAGACAGATGAATGGTTGTTGCATTGCGCCCCCCTGTGTTAAACATGTGTTATAGTGAGAAAACATCTTTACCATTGTATAGACTTTACATACTGGACATGAATATTAGTGTATGCTTTTTTGAAATTGCACATGGAAAATAAAATAAACTTTATTATGACATGTTTTGATGTTTTTCCTTTTCTTTTATTCACTCCTTTCTGTGTGTTTTGGTTTGTGTCATTTCTCAAGAGACAACGTGGGTCACACAATGTATAGGTCTCATTAAAAATGAAGTAGGAAAGTGGGATGAGTGATCAAGATACTAAGGCATTAAACTGCTATATGTAAAACAGTTGCACATTGTACAGATGTGTATTATATTCCATTTACAAGAATGGACAACATGTAAAAAAGTTAGAAACTGACTAATGAACTTTATGTGAACAGGCCTGGATAATAATGGGTTTAAAACAGCTAATGAAGCTGTCTGTCCTCATCACCCCTTTCCTTTCATGCATCACTTGAAACTTTACCATTAACTTGTTATTTTCTGGCCACATTAATACTAAATTTTCCCCAATTTTCCCCAACTTTTAAGAAACACAACAAAAAGGCAAAGTGAGCATGATGCCTTATAAGGTAGGACAAGGGGTGGATAAAACAGTCTTTACCACAAAACACACACTGAATCACTGGAGACTGACTCAAACAGCTCTCCCTACCACCCTCTACCACTATTAATAAACAGCACAAAATGACATGGTTCTAATCCTATTTTACTGTTGCTGACAGATGTCTAGTGTACAACCTTCCTCTGCTCTGATACACTGGGATCTGTCGCCACATCCCAGCTCTCCCAGCCACTCTGCAGCTAGTTCAGTCACAGAGCCAAACACAACAGAAAACACAACCATATTTCACTGCAGTTCTTACTCCTAATTCTGATTTGATGTCTACATTTTCTTCCTCTGATAGAGGAAGGGAAAAGGTTTTGAGTGTGTTGGGTCTGTTACTCTGTTATTACTGTAGCTTAGCTGTGGTTTAAGGTTTAAGACAGGTTTAAAGCTGTGTTGTCTGGACCAAAGTCACATGATCTCTTAAACCCCACTGCTCTGTTCTGTGGTTTAAACTGCACCTGTGGTTCGGTCTAGGTAGAACCTGGTTGCTGTGTCCCGTAGAAATCACCAAAAAATACCACTCCAGGTCACAGTATCTGAGGTCCAAGTCAAATCTGCTGCTGACATGGTTTAACAGAGCTTTGAGGTCATACTATTCAGTTAAAGGGGAATTTTGTACAGTTCCAATTATTTGAATCAATCCTAAAAGTTCAAGTGTTTCACCATGTATGATCTCATGAAGGCAATACTAAACCGATTCCAAGCAAAAGGTCCCACATCTGGTTCAGTTCATTTATGACGCTATGAAGAGGGTCACTAATCATTACTGACAAACAGCAGTGGTTAGTCATAGCAACCATGTACGGACTAATGCAGCAGCACAAGTCCAGCACCTGCAGACATGACGTCAGTTTGTCAGTAACAGAGGTGGAAAGTAACTAAGTACATTTACTCAAGTACTGCACTTAAGTACAATTTCAAGGTACGTGTACTGTCCTTGAGTGTTTTCATTTTCTGCTTCTTCATACTTCTACTCCATTTCTTTTACAGCTGTAGTTAGCAGTTAGTTTGCAGATAAGGATTTTACATGCAAAACACACATTGATTCATCAGTAATAATAATCCAATACTATAATTACATTGCATTTTTTCGACAAAATAAGTACTTTTACTTTTGAAACTTTAAGCACATTAACAGGACAATACTTATGTAGTTTTACTCAAGTAAAACTTTGAGTATTTCTACATTATTTATTTATTATCAATGCTCAGTAATGTACGCCGGTGAGACACGTGAACTGTTCACACACCTGACACCTGAAGTTACAGAAAAAGAAAATCACAGATACTTTTTTAACATAAGCTAATATATTTAACAGGTTATTGATACTGCAGTAGATTGTAAAGCGACAGTGTAGGGATGAAACGCTCTACAATATGATTATATTATAAAGTACAGACCAGCAGTTAGTGTGATATGGTCAGCTGAAATGGAAAATCAGCATTATTCTGCATCACGTGTGGGAAGAGCTTATAAGCTAACTTCATGATGCATCTGCCTCAGGTGTTGTTTAGTACCAGTTCTCTCTTTGACGCAGCAGTCATGCCCATGTTAGTACACAGCGTGTTTTAAACCCCAGCAGGTTAGTTTAGATGAAGCAGTTCTAAACCACAGCTAAGAAGCCCTGTTGTTGTATCTTTTTCTGTGCTGCTTCTGATGAAATTTTGTTGCCAACTGTAATTTAGTCTTTTCAGAGATGTGTGATCATTTCAGATCATACTGGTGTGGAGCTATTGTATATGGCTCTACATGTGGTTCATTCAAAATATACAGTATTTCTCATCGTGTTTGTATGTCAAATACAAAATAAAGATTGAACTTTCAGGGGATCCAAAAAACAATAACAAAAATTAAACATGCGCAAAACATGCTCATGTCATCAGTATCATACTTATGTTGCAAACATCATGCAACAGTGCTGTTAGCCTAACTTGTTCAAGTATTAGAAATGCAGCCCTTTCACATCATTTACTTCCAAACAATAAATCATTCAAAATGTATAACATGTACATCTTGCAGTGTTATTTATTAGCTGTCATCCCATGCTGCTAAATATACAGACACCACAGGTAGGCAGCATTACAGCGCCACTGTAATGTGTTGTTGTAAACTGATTCCAGGTGCCTCCTCCGTGTGTTTTGATATCTGAAACAGGCAAGTTGGAATTCTGATGATTTGAATCATTGTGTTCACTGTCCTGACCTTGGTTTAATTTAGTTAGTTTCAATGATTTGAGTGAGAGAGTGCTTTTTAAAAATGTAAAAATGTATTGTTCATCTTGACAGTAAAACAAACCTTCACACATGTAAAATGAAAAACTTTGCTGTCCTCTACATCAAAAAAAAAAAGAAAAAAAGAAGAGGTTGGAGACGTGTTCTGCACATATGTGGAATTTCATTTCTGATGCTTTGAAGTGAGCCTAACAGCAGCCACTGTGGCCAGAAGAGGCAATCACAGGATAATGGTAAATGCTAAGACGCATAAATTAGCACCAATAGACAAAGTCATAAAATCAGCGAACTGACTTAATAATGTCCCACAGAAACATCTAAGAAACATTAGCTACCATTAGCCATCATAAGCTACTGATCATACCAGACCAAGTGAGGCTGTAGCAGCAACAAGTGCACTGAAGTGAGCGATGCTGAATTTTTTAGCTTATAAATTCAACTTTTCATTTCTGTGAGAAAGAAGAAGTGTCATTTATTTTTTCCATTAGCTACATAGTCTGGCTTTAACATTTTGTCCAGCCCACTACGTGTTCTAGCGCTGTATGCCTAGCATGTTAGCCTTGCTCCTGCTCAGTAACATAGACCCTGCATGTGCCCTGCATGTGTGCCATTTGTTTTACTTGGGACTCTTACCGCTGATGCACTGGCAGAAAGAACATAATTTCGAGGCCTTGTCTCCTGAAAATCAGGTGCAGCCTACAAACAAGAGCAGGGAGGAGGAAACACATGTTGGCACAGTCATGCAGTTACAATCATTAAGCAGAAAAACAAAAGTTAGCCAAAAGAATAGCAGCATGAAGAAAACAGATCAGAAGCAGCACAAGTGCAGATCATTTAGAGTAGGTTCAAAGCAGATGGCACTGTAGATAGGTGGCGGGGTGTGATATTGAAGTGGTTGAAATTATTTATGAGTTAAAAGGGTCCAAAACATTTAAAGGTCAATTCAAAGTAATCTATGACCTTAATTAAGCTCAGAGGTGCGTTAACCCTGTAAGAGACATGCTGGTGTTCAGTCAGTACCCCATTACTGTGAATCATTTATTGATTGCTTTTAAAGCAATAAATAGTAGGATTCAAATTACATTCTTATGTTGATTGATCTACTCTACTTTCAAGTTCAAAGTTTTATTTGTCACGTGCAGTCACACAAGTATAACAACAGTGAAATGCTTTTTCTGGAAAGCTCCTAGCCTGTGCAAACACAAAATATATATATTAAAAAAACAACCACTTTGTTGTAAATGGTAAATGGACTTCACTATATAGTGTTTTCAACCTTGAAGGTTCCCAAAACGCTTCTTGCCCAAGAACATTTCGACATGTGGAGCCGGGGATCGAACTGCCAACCCCGACCCGCTCTACCTCCTGAGCCACAGCCGCGTTACCACCGCGTGCAGTAGCGTGACCATTCAATTCAGCTTTATATTAACTTGTTTATGGTTTTCCTCAGCTCTACTGGATGGTACAGGTTTAATTCAGGATTACTTATTAACTGTCAATATCTGTACTACCATAAACAATTAGCACCTGAGTAATTTGAGAAAAAAACAAAACAACTAAAAACCAGCCCTATTTTTCTTTTTTACAGTTATGCAACATCATGCTTGGAAGCTGAGAGAAGCTTAGTGAACACGGGAGAAGGTGAGATGCTGCAAGAAGGTCGCCCCCGTCTGTTTCTGGACGTACCAACCCTGTATTGAGCAGAGGCCTGTATTGCAAAGCCAAATTGTTGTGTTATCTAGCTATCTTTAGGTTTAACTCTGGTTTTCTGGTGTCACAAAGCTGCCTTACTGTACTTTTAAGCTGGCTAGATTGCCATGGTAACCTATGCTACACAGCTAACTTGCTCCAGAACAGAGCAACAGAGTATGTCACCAGTCCTGAATGTTACTAGGACGTTAACTGCTGTTATTTCTAATGTTGTATGTAACCACAATAAAAAGGACAAAACAAGACTTTCACACTCCCGTTCTGTCTTGCCAATTCTGCACGCAGATTTGAAAAAGCATGTGTACCAATAAAATACTGTATATAGTTTTGTGCTACTCCATCATCTTCCGGTGAGCCCACTGTTCTGGCATCAAGGTATGATGGCTTCAGACAAAGCGTCTCGTAGTCAGCGCAAGGTATGAAAAAGTTTATCTTATTGAGGTTGAGATACATGCAATAGGCACTGCAGGCAGAATCACAGATGATAAGGCAGCCAGCAGAGCATCTGAAAAGCTTTTAGAATATGTTAAGAGGCCATTTGGTCAGTGTAGCCATGCCGTCTGGAGAAACAACTTGGTGAAATACACGAGGAACAAAATTACTGCAAAAGTTATTCTTAAGAAAGCAAGACTGCATAACCCAACATGAAAATGTATATGTTAGTTGCTAAGTCAAAGCTGTGTGCTTCTTGCTATTCCACCTAACATATGTGATATTGCTGTACTTGCCTTCTTTGAGCTGTTTCAGTCTTATAATGTATGGATGTGGTAGAGAACAGCTGGCACAAGATGCAACACACCAATTGTGTTGATTACTCAACATGAAACAAACGAGCTATGAGGCCAAAGTGTCTCTTACTGCAATCATCTTTTGTCAACTTTAAAGCTGTATTCATCTATTTTTAGCCACTAGGGGGCAGGAAAACATCGGTTTGGTTGACAGATATACAGCCACCATCATATACCGGGCTTATAAAGTTGGAATGACTAACCTGTTAGCAAACAGTTGCCTATGTCCGCATCCAGCTTATACAGAGCAACATTATCATCCCATCATAGTTGTGCTTCTGGCAGTTTCTACTGCTACATGTAATGTGAAAGGGGTTGCTCATAGTGAAGAGAAATATCACCAACTCTGCAGTCCCCCTCAGCTCTATGGAGTGGTTTAGAGTCTGTCGGCTCGTTGCTTTGATTTTACAGCCCGCAACTTTACAGTTTTGGTTTACTCTCACTGTTCTCATCATAAGCCTCGTTTCCAACAGCAGCAGGCGGCCGTTTTCGGTGAAACAGCTCTAAAATCCCACTGTTCACTACCTGCTCAGCACCAAACAGCAGACATAGTTATAGAGACTAACTGGACAGACAAAACAGAGCTAAAAGAGAGTGAATATTGGACTTACATTTATCAGGTGAACACAAACACAACTCCAAATGAATGATCATATTGCTCTTTGTCTGCTGGATTTGTATATAGGCAACCGTTCGCTAACATGTTCGTAGCAGTAACTTTAATGAATTGATAATACATCAGGGTTGTGTTCCCAGCTTTTTCCGCTGCCCCCAGGAGGCTAAAAGAAATGAATTACTCCTACTCTCTTACTACTTTTAGATTAAACAGTAAAAGAGCATGTTATAGTGCCACCACCTGGCTATTCAGTTTATCACTGTTTTGCACAATTTAGCTGCTGCGGGTCTCATGGTTACTGTGATTCAAATACTATTGCAGAGGAGAGGAGGAGGAAGAAGAAGAAGAACAGCAGCAGCAACAAAAACAACAATAGGAAATTTCATGTCACCGCTGCTTTGGCTTCTGCCTGCTTGGCTTTTTTCATGCGTGCTTTGCAGATGTCAAGATCCAGTCGTCGATTCTCCAGCAGTCGCCTCTCTTTCTGCAGATCACAGGAGGGAGCCAATCAGTAATCGGGAAAAACATTTCATAGAAAACAGCACAAAATCAGAGTGTTCATGGCAACATACTTGTCTTCACTTGGGTGGTGTTGATATGAACACAATATCTTAAAGCACGAAGGACTTAGAGTGGTGAGTAAGTAAGTAAATCAGACAGTCAGTCAGACTTACTGATATAGTCCTCCAGTCTCCTTCCAGGAAGTTGCGTAGAGGAGTGAGGAAGGTGGCAGCTGAAGTATGGAGGAACTCGCGCTCTGCCCCTCCCAGTCTCTTCTGGTACTCTCCCACTGTGATCAGGGTACTGCCTACAATTGGCACAATGCACAAATACACACACACATACACTTGTTTTACACACTATGTCAAATCTGACAAAAAAAAATAAAAATAATCACACTGATGCTATTCGGAAAGCTGAGCTGAGGGCAAAGCTGGTGGCATTTCACTGAAATTAGAAGACAGGGAAAGTAATGGAGGAATGTGACTGAAACCATGATATTTGGTGGCCAAGGAGGTCTTAGATAGTTTCAGCACTAGGAAAAAGTAGAGACTAGACCTAGTGTTATGAGGTATGCAGCAGTGTATGTGCTTGAGCTCAGCTGCTACACTGTGTGGTGATATTCTTGCTGTCCATAAGGGCTGGTAAAATAATTCAACTTCCATTGCCTACCTAGTATCAAAAATGGGGTTTGAAATAATGAAAATGTTAATGGTTCAGACTTAAAGGAATTTGGTCCCAGAACTCTGAACTTGATCCCATGTGGTTCAGAAAGTTCATAGTAGCTTTTCAGAGTGTATGTGAGTTTTGAAGTTATGGACTGATCTATCAACTATTTAATTATCATTTTTAATGGAAAGAAATATGGCTGGGATGATATGCTTATTTCCCGATTCGATACTATCATGACACTTGGATGCCGATTTGATATGTATTGCGATTCTACAAGTATTGCAATTCAACATTACGATTTATTGCTTTTTTAACACCAGACCATGGGAAAAAGTTGAATCATACACTTTCAGAAACTGTATATATTCCAAAAACAATGCACTGTTAAAAATCACGATATATCCCCAGCTTTTCAGTACTTCATGAGTACAAATCAGACAACAAGTCTCATCAGCTGCAACAATATAAGTTTCAGTAGCAGCTCCACTGACCGTATGGCGTCCCTGGACCAAATTCATTGGCAGCTTCCAGCATGTACTGGCCCAGCAGCTCTGCGTTGGTCGCCTTGGAGGGAAGCTTCTTATCCAGCTTGTCATAGATGAACTCCTCTATTCGAGCACCTGGATTACAGGTGATAAAGAGATCATTGTGAAACACACCATGAGTTTTAGGAGTCTTTATCAAATAAAAATGGCAACTCCCGTGACAAGAACTTTAGTATGAACATCTAATAAGAGCCAGAAGGATCGACTGAATGATTATGTTTGGAAAAATAAAGCTAATGTGAAGCTCATGCTGACAAATCCCAACAATATTTGAGAGTTCTGAGTTCCTCTTTTGCAAAGTTACCACAATCCTTTTTCCTTTTCAGCAACTACAAAACCAGCTGCTAACATTTTATTTGCAATAATCTCAAGTGTATGTTTTTTAATTTTTCCATTTTTCAACAAAGTACTGTATATAGGAATAGTTACACATATTTCCAATCTCCAGGGCTGAGCCAAACTGTATAATATACACAAAAATACAAATTCAAAGTTTAAAATAAAAAGATTCTATTGCAACAAGTGAAGTTCATAAAATCACCGTCACCTTTTGTAAACATGATGTAGGAGCATCAAATGTGATCCTTGAGCCCTAGTTTTCTTTATTGTAATAACCAAACACATTCGTGCTGATGGAGCCTTATAACATTAATGATCTGGTGACAGTCTGCTGTTCCAGTTGTCCTGTGTGGTCCACATGTCCTTATAGTTTTTGAGGACATTTCCTCTTGACACACTCCATCATTGTGCAGTATTTGTGACTGATGCTCCAGGCAGCAACAACGTACCTTCCTTGTATTTCTGTAAATTGCCTTATTACTGCTTGGTTAACTTACTGACTGTAAGGTATTTCTGATATTTTGTCTTCCTCTTATATGTAAACAGTAGAGAAAGTGGAATGAATACATCATTCATTTGAAGTAATAGTTTGACATTTCAGGATATAGGCTTTTTTGCCGAGAGTTTGATGTGCAGATTGATAACACTCACATCTGTCCATTCAACATGAAGCTAGAGCCAGCAGCTGGTTAGCTGAGCTTAGCATAAAGACAGGAAACTGGGGGAAACAGCTACTCTGGCTCTGTGCAAAGGTAACAAAATCTGCCTGGTCTGTCCGTTCTGGGCTACTGTAGAAACCTGACGGTGCAACATGGCGGGCTCCGTGGCAGAGGACCTGCTCCTTCTGTAGATTTAAAGGGCTCATTCTAAACTAACAAAAACACAAGGATTCTTATTTTGAGGTGATTATACACTAATGGAAACATGCGTATAAATATTATATTCCATTTCTGCCAATAGATCCCCCTAAATCTTACACACTGGTCCTTTAGTGAGATTTTGTTAACTTTGGACAGAGCCAGTCTAGCTGTTTCCAGTCTTTATGCTAAGCTAAGCTAAGCTAAGCTAAATGTCTGTTGGTTGTAGCTTAATATTTCTCAGATAGATATGCGAGTGGTATCAATCTTCTCATCTTTCTAAAAAGCGAATAAGCACATTTCCCAAAATGTAGAATTATTTCCCTCATGTTTACCCATTGACTTCATAATTTCAATATCAATATCTCCATTTCAATAGCACTAATTCCATCATTACAATAACTGAGTCATGTGATAGTCACCACTCTGCTGCTCTCACTTTCTCTTTTAAACAAATACTGTTTTCATTCACTAATTATTTCTAGTCATTGCCATTTTGGGGTTGTTGTTTTTTTTGTCACTGTCAACAACTCAACCCTTCCTGCACAGATGTTTCTCATAAAAAGCCTTCCAGTGGCTCAATGTTTATTAACCCTCCCGTTTCTGGAAGGCTTTTAATCTGAAAAATATGCAAGAAGACTTGAGTTTCATTGACGGTAGCTTAACAACAATTGAAAAAAAAGGGCAGAGTGTAACCGATAACCAAAATAATTTGTGAGTAAACAGAAACAGCATTTCTGTTAAAAACAAAAACATGACTCTCTTGTCGTACTGATGGAATTAGTGCTGTGGAAATAGACATTATGCTAAATTCACCATGTGAGTCATTATAGTACAGGTTATTCCACACCCCCTCAATATGTTTTAACCAGCCTTTATAAGCAACCCGCTTTTAATGTTCGTGCTACCTGCAATTATTTTAGACTCTGCTATTCTAACCATTACTATGCTATTAGAACACCAGCTTTTCTTTGAGAATTTACCCATGAAGGCAGCATTGGCAGGTGTCTTCATGCAGGGAAGGTCATTAGTAATTCAACACCTCTTTGTATCTACACAGTCAGTCCATTCAGTGAACAGCAGACTGTCTGACTCTTAGTATGTATTCACTCTAGTTTCAGTTTCAACATGTCATACAATACAATCATCTATCTAGTTCTGAGTGTAAATGAAACAAGTGGAGCCATACTGTACGTCTGTATACTGTATATCATCTGTGCTCTAATGTTGAGGAGGTTCAAGTACAGTGAGTTCACACAGTCTTTCCTTACACAGCACTCTGGGAAATTACTTACCAGTGTGGTCAACTGGAGCATGGAGGGTTAAAAAATACACAGATCAAGAGTTAGACATTACTACTAAGATCCATTCTACTATTCTGTCCATTCTAAGTCTATGACAGATCAATGTAGGACTACGAGAAGTGTTGTACTATAAGTAGCTTGGTAACAAAATTGAGTTGCTGAGCTAAAAAAGTGCAGTTAAAATGTGACATGTTCAAAACATCACAAATGAATTTAAGCTGCTGCAAAGAAGCCAGCCTTTGAAACAAGTTCTCCAGTTATTTCCTCAACACGTTTCAAGATGACAAAGGTTTTTGCCTCCTGCTTGTTTGAATCATATGCTCCATACAATACCTATGGAGTCCCAGAGGTGACAAATGTCATCTTTTGCCTTCTGTTTTTTTTTTTTTTAAATGTGTTTCTTACTTATTCAATCATTAATTTTTTATACTCATCAGAAAGCCTGTGTTTCTTCTGGGACTCCATATGGAGTGAGGACTGGAGGTGTAGCTTCTAGTTGGGAGGTCACATGTCTTCCGCGTCTCTTTTTCTTCTCTTACTTGGGTTGGGCTGCAGGAGCACCTCTGTTTGTCGTAAGATCTTTTCAGTCCAGTTCTTGGTGCCGTCGGCCCGAGTGATCAGGTTCTCCAAGTGAGGATCCAGCTCTGTCTTCTCAGCCTGGCCCAGCTTCTCCTCTGTGAACTGGGAGACAAAGTCAGGATCCTGAGTGAAAGCACACAGCTAACAAGATATATATAAACAGTACCAATCAGTATATTAGTATATGTATACAACAGAATGAAAGAACAATAAAATAATACTTGAGCTTCAAGCTTTCAGGTGTACATATTTGTTGACATGCATATACTTGCGCTGACGTGTTGGAAACATGCAGCAATTTGTGATTTTTACATTACCTGCTACATTAATGTGGTATACCTGCAAAACTAATGGGATTCCCATCAGCCTCAGCTGTGCAAATGTTAGCATGCAAATACAATAAACTAAGATGGTGAACATGGTAAACATCATACCAGCTTTACATCAGCATGTTAGCACGATGACATTAGCATTTAGCTCAAAGCAACACACTGTGCCAAAATACAGCCTCACAGAGCTGCTAGCATGGCTGTGGACTCTTAGTCTTGTTAAAGAATTGTCACCAACATATGTACTGAGCAGGACATTCAGTAGAGAGACAAACATGTCTGTGGTCTCCGGTTGACAAACTATGTAATGTTGTCTCTGTCTCTAATTAACCTCGAACATATTTTTGGCATTTCTGTAGGCCTTTTACAATTTCTTGTTACTCATCGGCTGACATAT
Organism: Macquaria australasica; assembly: GCA_005408345.1. Lineage (NCBI taxonomy): Eukaryota > Metazoa > Chordata > Actinopteri > Centrarchiformes > Percichthyidae > Macquaria > Macquaria australasica. The sequence continues at coordinate 15,374 of SEMN01001542.1, read as the reverse complement.
ACACCAATACCGATAAATCTGCAATAAACCAATATCGGCTGTGTGGTGGCGGGGCGTGGTTTAGCGCTCAGCTGCAGAGGAGAGAGGTGGGGGAGTGGCTCGGGAAGTCAGGGCAGCACACAGGTGCCGCAAATGATAATCAAGCTGTGTGTGTTTTATCAGTAGCGGCAGCCTGGGGAGAGGGCGGTGGAGCTGGGGAGCGGAGGACGGACACGGAAGAGCTGCCAGGCACCCAGAGAGAGAAGGGAACAACGGCTTCCCGGCACGTGGACAAGGGGAAAAGGGACAGTGTGTTGTCAGTGAGCTCAGTGGAGCCAAATAAAGGGCCAGCCAAGGCCGTAAACCATAAAGTTGTCTTTGCGCCTCTGTCAGCGGAACCCGCGAGCAAGTAAGCTTGCTACAGGCTGATTTATCAGTCGAGCTGTAGTGCAGCCACTATGCATCTACATGCACATGCATGCATACACCGATCAGCCATAACATTACACCACCTGCCTAATATTGTGTAGGTCCCCCTTTTGCCACCAAAACCTGTCGAGGCATGGACTCCACTAGACCTCTGAAGGTGTGCTGTGATAACTGGCACCAAGACGTTCGCAGCAGATCCTTTTTTGCAGTGTGGCAGGGCGCATTATCCTGCTGAAAGAAGCCACTGCCAATAGGGAATACTGTTTCCATGAAAGGGTGTATTTGGTCTACAACAATGTTTAGGTAGGTGGTACGTGTCAAAGTAACAGGACCCAAGGTTTCCCAGTAGAACATTACCCAAAGCATCACACTGCCTCTGCCAGCTTGCCTTCTTCCCATAGTGCATCCTGGTGCCATGTCATCCCCAGGTAAGCGACGCAAACGCACCCGGCCATCCACATGATGTAAAAGAAAACGTGATTCATCAGACCAGGCCACCTTCTTCCATTGCTCCGTGGTCCAGTTCTGATTCTCACGTGCCCATTGTAGGCGCTTTCGGCAGTGGACAGGGGTCAGCATGGGCACCCTGACCGGTCTGCGGCTACGCAGCCCCATACGCAACAAACTGCGATGCACTGTGTGTTCTGACGCCTTTCTATCAGAACCAGCATTAACTTTTTCAGCAATTTGAGCTACAGTAGCTCTTCTGTTGGATCGGACCACACGGGCCAGCCTTCGCTCCCCACGTGCATCAATGAGCCTTGGCCGCCCATGACCCTGTCACTGGTTCACCGGTTTTCCTTCCTTGGACCACTTTTGGTAGCTACTGACCCCTGCAGACCGGGAACACCCCACAAGAGCTGCAGTTTTGGAGATGCTCTGACCCAGTCGTCTAGCCATCACAATTTGGCCCTTGTCAAAGTCGCTCACATCCTTACGCTTGCCCATTTTTCCTGCTTCTAACACATTAACTTCGAGGACAAAATGTTCACTTGCTGCCTAATATATCCCCCCCACTGACAGGTGTCATTGTAACGAGATAATCAATGTTCTTCACTTCACCTGTCAGTGGTCATAATGTTATGGCTGATCGGTATATGTGTGTGTATACATGCATGTGTGTATGCAAAGAGTTTAGTTTTGGTTGTATTTCCAAAGACACTGTAAATGTATGAATATAGTACGTGCGTATCCAGTTTGTGTGTGGGTTCATACATGTAGATGTTGTAAAGATACACATGTATTTATTATGTATTATGTTTATTAATATTATTTCTTCTCCTTTGTGTGGGGAGTGGCGTGCAGATGAGCAGGATGGTCTGGGGTTGTGTAAGAGTATGACTGGATTTGTATTTACAGTATGTTGTATAAAAGGTATTTAATATGTATCAAGTGAACTATTGTGCATCTACATGTCAATCATGTGATAATATTCATAGAAAAAAAGAAAGAAATGCCAAAAAATAGTTATGCATAATTCAATTTAGCAGCTCTTCTTCCAAATGTTCATAGAAAGTCTCCTAAATGCACAGGCCATATATCAGCACCTCAGTTTAATCATCACATACCAATAACCAGAGCCCTTTTAATATCTAACATCAACATGATGCTAAAAGTAATGCACCATGCGTGTTTATGCAAATCATACCAAAAAAGGTTTTCTTTTATGCCAGTAGCAATTTACAATGTCCAAATATGAACTGTGCAATAGATTATGAAAATGCACACTTCTTCTGCAAACTTTTTATAACTGAGGCCAAAAAAACAACATGTGTGGTATCAGGCAGGGCCATCTGACTTCTGCTTGACAGAAGTAAAAACTGACAGAAGCCAGCAGCCAGCTGGACTTTAACGACACACAGATGACTGAGGAATTCACCATCACTGTCATATAACAGCAGGCAGAAACCCCGCCAAGTTACAACAGCTTTGCGGATGAAATCAAATGACATGTTACATCTTCTCAGTTCTTCAAAACAGGAATTCAGAGGGGACTATAGGAGACAGACAGAGTCAATGCAAGGCCGGACCAGGCCCCAGCCCAGACCCGCAGGGACACCAAAGGCCCCAGGTTCACAGTGGGGTAATTAGTTTGTGGGAATTTGATTAACCTTTTACCATTTACTGTCCAGCCAATGGGAAGGTGGCATTTTGTAGAACTTCATTGACTGCCAGTATTAAGAAAGGTACATCAATATGAACACCTAAAATGTGCATAAATAGATTACAAACTTGTCTTTTCTGTCATCATGGTCATTAAAAAAAAAGGCCTTTTGCGAGAATAATCCAGGTACAGTGCACAGCACAGTATACAACTGAAACCTTAAATATACAGTATGGTGTCTCCCTACCTTAATAATAATAATGATAATAATAATAATAAAAATAATAATAATATTGGAAATATGCACCACTAAAGCACAATATCAAATAGAGTGCATTGTAGAGGGGCCTAAAATCTACAGCATCACTGACGGGTGTGGTTGCAGGTTACAGGTGCAACAGAGCACACTTAAGACCACACCCAACAGGGATGTCATGGTGTGCTGGCACACCCTGGAGTACACTTCTACATCACTGCAGCAAGGTAAGAAATAAAAACAAGGTTTTCAGCTGCTGTTAAGTTGCCCTTTAAAGGCAACATATATATAAAATATGCAAAGAGAGTGGGAGGGGGTCAATAGTCTCCCACTGCTGTATTTTGCCCCGGAGCCCCCTAGCAGGTTTATCCTACTCCGGCTCATTCTACAGTAATGGAGAAATATAAAATGGTAAATGTGATAAATATTAGTTGTGTTGAGTGAATTCCAGGAGTTATTTTGTGCCGAGCTGTCATCTGTTGTATGTCTCGCCTACTTCCTCTGCAGTCAGTGGTTTCCTGTGTTTCCCACAATGCTTCCAGAAAAGCCATCTGAATGTGTTGCATTCATGGATCCATTCAGTCAAACAAACACTGCAGAATGTGGTCAGAAGTGAAGCTACAGTAGCAAACACACTTGTAAGTGAACACTGGGGCATGTCCTGTGGTCACAGTGCGGAAACTCAATGTGTCTTATGGGTGCACTGAATTCAAATGAATAATTAAAATGTTTATGCTTCACATACCAATAAAACAACAGCACTGGCTTACCTGCTGTGTGAGGTTTGGGCCCAGCACCCTTAAGAGATTAATTTGAGTGCAAACATTTTCCTGATTAAAAACACCCTCTCCCAAAAAAAATAAAAAAAAGTGCATAACTGTCATTATTAATGATTTTATTTCATACCTGTACAGGTCTGTTTCAGATCTGACCAATGTAGTTACAGCTGTCAAATGAGTAATAGAAGCTGTCAGATACGCTATGTGCAGTCTGTCAGTGACAATGGAAATGTGTCACATAGCCCTAGCAAGATTTCCATTGTAAAAACCTGTACTTTAAAACTTTCTTGATAATCAGCAGAGGTACATTAATGACATATGACTTAGGACCGTTTACTTATCGATAGGAAGTTTTGATTAATTCGGCTTATAAATGGTCCAAGAGAACTTCATTAAAGGGTAAATTTAGGATTTCTATGTGATTAAACTGTTAACTACCGCTCTACGCGATGGCTTCTCAAAGGGGATGCTACGTATAGAATCAAAGGACAACCAACGATAAAAATTCATAATGAATTCAAATAAGTGATTCTTACTGTATTACGTGGATGCCGAATTTCTTACTGAACCCTACTGATTCGTGAGTGGAAGAGGTCTGCTTCTACTAGTTATGCCCAGTTCGTAATACAAGAGGAAACATTAAGTTTTCACTTTTTTGAAGGGGGTTTGGTGTAAAATGTTATTCGATACGTAGAATTGACACCTATTGGGGCAGGTAGGCATGAATAATCTAAAATATATCATACAATAAAGAGCCCATTGCCCCTGCCCCGTCCGTTCAATTAAAAAGTCCTTTCCTGTTGATGACTTGGAGGGGAGCAGGGAGTCTGCTGGTGTCACATGGGTGATACACTCGATCACAGCCATCAATAATGGATCGGGGCTTGACAAACCTTTATCGGCTTACAGCGCTAGCCGAGCTCATCAAAATACACGACAAAATAGACCTGATTTCATCTTTACTATTGTACCTTAAAACACCACAATCCGCTTTGTGAGTGCTGTATGAATCAAGCACAGTGGCCCGCGGCTACTTTTCATCCATGCAGGACGCAGTTACAGTGTGACGGTAAATCAGTCCACATATTACTGGAGGCTGCTCGGTCTGCTGCAAGGATGTCCAGCAAATGATATGCGGCTTACCTGCACTGCCCGGGTGAAGAAGACCCCTGCACCAGAAGCCAGTTTTTTGACGTTGAAATCCATGGTGCCGTGCTGAGCTGAGCATACAGGCGGCAGGGCTTGTTTGTCTCCCTGCAGAGGGAATCCTCCGGATCAGCTGAGATGATGTAGCAGCAGACGCAGGACTGAAGCTGTAATCCGTTTCATGGACGATCGGAAATCTGCTCTCCGCCCTGCGTTTAAAGAGACCACAGCACCGGGCTGAAAGTCACGACTCCGCCTGACACCCTGCAGCATCTGCTGTACCTCCACGATGACCCCTGCTTACACATCAACATATACAGAATAGGCTACAATGTAAGCACAGTCTTCATAGGGATTCACAGTGAGGTCTGTGGATTATCCGGAATAGGATGTTAGGATAGACTGTAGGCCTACATTGAGTTTATTCAATCTATTCACCTCCACTGTAACAAATACAACCCAACTATCTGCATGGTTAGAAACCATTTCATTATCAATGATTTATTAATACACAACACATCCATGGTCTGCGTTCTTTTGTAATTTGAGTGAACTGACCCTTTAATATACATGGAGCAGTTCAAATGCAAATGTTTTAGGTTGAAATAATTGACATTTATTTAAGTTGGGTTGTATATATTTGAGAAATTGTTGACATTTGAGCATGGACATTCATTCTTGATTTATATGGGAACAGTAACAAAATGATCTGAGATGAGCTTTTCTGGGCTTTCAGTCACATCTCAGTCTTTGGCCAGTTTGAATTTCTAATTATTAGCTTTATGCATTAAAGAGACTGTCACACCATCGACACAGCTTTGAAAGGAAAATGTTGTAATGCCATTTTATGGCAGCGTTCACAGACTTGCATCTTGATTTGCAATTTGCTTATGAAGACTTGTGACTTGACTTGAGACTTTAGACTTGATTGAAGCAAAATGATCAGAATTCTGCTTGGAGGCCATGTTTCATGATAATGGAAAGTAAAAGTAAATTCAGGGGATTCCATCAGGGGGAGTGTGTCCAAATTTGACTAAGAAAAATGAGAGGAAACCTCAATAAAGTATGGGTGGTTCTGCAGTCGAATTCCATACCTTAGGCACATGATAACAGTGGGGGTGGGGGGTGGGGGGGGCAAGCCAACAATCATTTCATTGAGGAAAAGGAATCTGTACAAATTCACATAAATTATGTCATGTTATTTTGTAACTGATGCTACCCACTGTATTTCTGCATTAGCATGTAGCCTACTGATGATATAAAGTGATAAAGTGTAAAATAAGATACAGGGTAACTGAATACTATATTCTGCATACATTTATTATTTATTAGCAATGCTCTATTAGTTTCTGTATTTCTGTTTGAGAGTTATAGCAAGTCAGGCTCACCACTGGTTCATTCATTACCAGCGTTTAATAACCTGTTGTGAAGAGAGAACAACACAGGATTCCCATTTTTTACCACTCCATCTTTATTGCTTATTCATATCTTTACATTAATGGCCTGGTACTATTTAGATCAGGAAAAACTGGAATCCCATAATGTTTGAATCAAATATCCTTCACTCCATTTTGGATTACACTTATCAGCAGTTACAAAAGAAATCAGTAACAGAGTGTCGACAGAACCGTTGAGAAATTAGTAGATGAAATTTGAAACAGCAGTTCCCCTGAAGCAGTATTTCACTTCATTTTTTCCCCCAGCACATACACCTTTATAAATATAAACAATTTCTTCCTGGAAAGCATACATCGAAACATTTAATGTCTTCAAATTAGTGAGAATAGGTGACAGAGAATTAAGATGTCCAACTGATTATCTACTTTCTCTGGAGAGAAGTTCACATCTCTACTAGGATCTAATCAAACACTGTGTGCTTCTTAAAAGCTCACGAGATTTTGTTTTGTGGTAAATCCTCTTCATATCCACACATTTGAATGCCAGACAGAAACTCTCTAATAAAGCTTTTCATCTCACAGCACTGCCTACTCGAACACTAATTTTCACCACGACTGTGAAATAGCAATAGAAACAGAGCTGTGCCGATCAGATTCCCACAAACCACACAAAGAAAAACTGTACATGAGAACCAGGAAGCCGATAGGAAATAGCTTAAAAAAAAAATCAGTTAGGCATCACTCATGAACATGATCCTTAACTGTATTTATGGAGGAGTCTCTGATTGACACAGAGGCTCCAGCTACACACACTGCTGTGCCAGTGTGCTACAGATTAAAACCACTGACCAGCTTCATCTAAAGCAACACATTTTACAGCTGGAGGGGAAAACCTTTTGAATGTTGTTATGCAATGTGACTGGCAATGTATGTTTCCTCACTGGCATGACTTTTAGGTCCTGGTTCAGGAGCACAATAAATTCAATGTATGTGAATGAAAGCTTCATGCTTTTCCACCATCCAAATCCTCTCATCAGCACCACGTTCACTACTGCAGGCAAAGTGATTCTTACATCCCTGCTCAAACTGCACATTCAGGCTCATTATTAAAGTGAAACTAGGTGGAAACATACTGGAGCGCCGAGTACATACTGTATATTAAACTGCTCAAGTGTTGAGTGACAGAAATTTAAATCTGCAACAATTTTGATAATTAATCTATGCTACGTTTAATACCACTGTAAATTGAATAGCCTTGGGATCTGCACCGTTGGTCGGACAAAACAAAAAATCTGATTAATCAACAATGAAAATAATCGTTAGCTGAGGCCCAAGCCAACACAGAAAAAAAAAAAAAAAAGAAATTACAACTATCAGTAGAATTAAACCCTAAATCATAAGTCCACTCACTAATACAATAAGGCAAGGAGGCTTAAATAAGAAACCTGCCTTATTTAATTCATCTTACTGTGAATCATTTTATGGGTACATAACTTCACTGTCCTCTGAAACTCCTGTTAAGGATAGAAAGGCAACTCCAACCACAGCATACAGTAACTCTGACTGCTGACGTGGTTATGGTCAATGATGCGTGTCTGCTGTACGTCTGAACTAAACTAAAATGCACCGTTCATAATTAAAGCCTTAAAACAAGGTATATAACGGTCAAATTCAGTGTATTTGCCACACCTCGCTGGAATGAAAATATATACGACAGGTAATCTACTCTCTAAGCTAAAAGTAATTGTTTTTTTATTTTGATTTTGTAGTTCTGAATGTAAGACACTGCCTTCGATAGCCAAACAAACACTTTTTCATGTGGGGTATTTAATGTCAATGCTGTTTACAGAGGAGTGTCCTAATCCAACACTTCCTGTAAATGATCTCAGTGTTGTAGAAATGCCAGTGAACAAACCAGTTAGTTCAGGTCATCTTAAAGGTACCCTGTGGAGTTTTTCACCACTAGAAGTGCTGTGGAGCAATGTTTTGATGAGCAGGTCACTATTTTGTTGGTAACTTGAGCCCATAAAAAAGGACCCACAGAGCTCTATATATATTTGTGCTGACAGTTTTACAGTACGCTATTCCATTTATAGACAGTTGGTGGCAAGAAACAGCAATGTGCCAGCAAAGAAGACTGTGAGCAAGCAAACTATATATATATATATATCTATATCTCAAAAAAATCAGCTTTTAAAATATTTATGAGGAAAGGCATTCATCAGGTTTGTTTGCCGCAAGCATACACACAGTGAGTTTTGGTGAGAAACATCAAATGCAAACATAAATGTCTGTTTACAAGAAAACTCCAAAGGGAACCTTTAAGGTCACAACAGCAAATGGAATGAAAAAAGGCGCAGTCAAATATGCCTAAACAAGTTGGTTAAAGTGAGGGGGAGAGCTGTGATAGCTTCAGAAGAAATTGAACCTTTATGTTCAGTGAAGGTGGGGATCAAACTTGATTCTTCACAGTCAAACCACTGAAGCAGGAGGGACCATGTGATCATGATACCTTCTTTCTTACTTCCTGAACGGATCATCCCAGTTTCAACTTTAAACATATATATCAATGCACTATTTTATTTTTCTCCCATCAGTTATTGCTTCATCTGCTGTTTAATGTTAGTATAGTACCGTGGGTACTCGAAGAAGTGTTTGATTTAAGTGAAGCAGTTACTTAGCAGCATGTTGACCAACCAGGTGTTAAAAGATAACTTTCCTTCAGCCTCGTCTTTTTGATTATCTAGCATCATACTGGACCACTGGAAGCACTGTTGAGCTTGAGGGCAAAACACTGGAGACAGCTTTAAGATTCCAGAGGCTGCCTAAAGTGTTACATGTCCATAACATTTATATATGTTGAACTACTTTGTCACGACAACAGTAGTGAAAGTAGTGAAAGTCAGCGTCGGTTTGGGCTGAAAACTACAAGTTTGAAAATGAAAACAATCTGTTGGTGTGGAGTTAGAAAGAAGTGAGTTTACCAGACCTCTGTAGCCCACTGCTCATCTCTGCTGCAGGCTACAGTAGCTGCTACTAGCATAACATGGCTGAATCTACTACCAAACTGACGACGGCCTAGCCAGGTTTTGACAAGAACAATATGTGGAATAAAAAAGATGGCATCTCTGTTCTGCTGCATCAATTTTGATCCAATATTTTTAACTGTCCATCGTGATTCCGACATGTTATGGGAGTGCAAATAAAATCTGTGGAGAACATTACACCCATATGTGATAGTTGAACAGGTCATTCCAAAACCATGGGAACTAAACTGCTGCTATAACAGTCTCCACTCTTCTGGTTTCAGGTTTTCTAGCACATGTTGAACATGCTGCAGGGATTTGCTCCCATTCAGCCACGAGAGCATCACTGACATCCAACACTGATGTTGGGTGATCAGGTCTGGCTCACAGTCGGTGTTCCAGTTCATCCCAAAGGTGCTGGAAGGGGTTGAGGTCAGGGCACTTTGCAGGCCAGTCAAGTTCTTCCACACCAAACTGGGAAAACCAGTTCTTTATGGACCTGGCTTTGTGCACGGGGGCCAGTAGTGTCCACATACTTTTGGCCATATAGTGTACTTGCTTTGGGTGTTTTGACCTCCCTCATAGTTGAAGCTCACCACTGCTTCCAGCAAGAAGAATCAACAGAATCAGATTAAGATGCCAGACAATTAAAAACAGAGGTTGAACTAACTCTAATTGATCCTTTAAATAACAGAGTTTTGAACGTTTGGGTATTCTGTATATAGTTTCTTAGCACTGACCATGTCAGTCAAACCTAAACACATTTAAATAGAATAAAGTCATGAGTGTTTACAGTTATATTATAAAACATACACACAGTAAAAGGATGAGACAAACAGAGAATATTTACATATATAACAAACAAGTCCATCATTGTGCCACGAGATCTGGGAAGACTTCCCTCCGTCAACATCAGTGTGATGTCTCTCTGTAGCCTACACACAAAATGGCTAGTCTTCACTGTACGTGTGTCAATGCCTCAGAGGCCCCCACAAGCATGAGCGACTGTGAGAGAGCAGTGTGAGAGCTGAGACCTCACTACACAGCCTTTAGCCTTTTGATCAATGTTACACAGTTAACGGTGGTGAGCTTGGGAAAGCTTTTGTTTCCTTCCACTGAGAACCACTCCAACTGTTTTGTTCTGTCGTTAAATCTTTGACACACACACACACACACACACAAACACACACACACACACACAGATTACAGTCACCTGTCCCAAAAGAAGAGAGGCGTATGTGCAGCAAAGGTAAGCATCCTCACAACAAAAAACACCATGCACCACATCTTAAGTCCTATTTGTCATATGTTAAGGTTTTGTCCAAACTGCTGTGAAGAGGGTCAGATACACATTTTCTGCTCTACAAAATAATAAGAATGATGAGAATAAGAATAATGCACACAATTGACCCTTGTGGTGATGACAGTAGGAGGGGCCTTAGGTTGGTTTGCTTGATGTTTGCCAGTAATCATGGCTCCTGTGGTGTCAACCTCTTTGTCCATAGTTTACCTCCTGCCCGGGATTTGTTTCCATGGGATCTTCTTTGAAGTTTTCACACTGCTCCATTACTTTGCTGAAAAATAAAAATATTTCACAAGTTAGCTAAACGTTCAGTACAGTCCAAGAGCTTCTTAGACGGTAAATTCTAGCCTGTATAGAAATTATTTCACAGTCAAATTATGCAGTCCATATGGTAAAACACACCCCATGTCATTTAGGTTGGCTGAGGCTGGTGTGAAAGCTGTTAGTCAAACTATGACATGAGCCAAAACTCCAGACTGGGACCTCCTATAAAGGTGGGTCCTGGTCCGCTTGTGGTGAGAAACAAAGCAGAACGACCACAGGGTTTTGTGATAGTAGATATGTCTACAATTACAGCCATAATAATGTTTCCCGCAGTGTTTTAAAGTGAAGGTGCTCTGCCATTACCTTGTGAGGATTCACGAGAATCCATCTTGGCAGGCTTCAAGTTATGCACTTGTGGCCGAACCACAGTGGTTCAGACCAATCAGCTTCCTATGAAGAACTACTGGCAGCTACGGGTGTGATTTAGGAGTGACAACAGCGACTGTTTGAAAACAACAATGGCGGCTCCTAAAGAGGTTAGCGTAGATGCTGCTATAGCATCAGTTCTATCAGAACTGGAGAGGATTTCTTCACCGAAAGAAGAGAAGAGAACGGCACTGAGGACTTTTCTTGGTGGAAAAGAGGTTTTTGCTCTTCTCCCAACTGGCTCTGGCTTCGTCATATGGTTCGTTGATCTGATTGGTTGAAGTCAGCCCTTGATAGACGTGATAGACAGATGGTTCATCTAATCATCTGCCAAGTATTTTTTGAAAGTGCCTGCTCTTTTCCAAACAGTTTCCAAGGACTACGTCTCAGATGGTTCTTTGTAACAAACCATCTGGTGCGTCAGGTTAGACCTGCCTCATCTTAAATAAAGAGCGCCTTCACTGACGTCAGAAGAAATCATTACATTTTATGAAATTTAGGCTTCATAGATAAATAAATTCAGGGAAAACAAGCAGTGGTGCTACATCACACAGCAAATACAAAGTATGTGAGGAGTGAGGAGATTGTTTAAACTGTCATCTAGGAACTACATTGATAATTACATGATACATTTCGCGATAAGTCTGATTCAGCTCAGCAGGTTATTCACTGACAATCATATTGTCGCAGTGATTATTCAGAGCAGCATGCTGCAACGTCTGGAAAAAAGTAGGGGTGTGTATTGGAAACACCCCCAGCTCTCTCCTGCTATCTCATCACGTTCTCCATTCACATACCTGCTTGAAGCTATCACAACATTCCCACACTAAAAGAAATGTCAAGACCTCTATGTGTAATGCTGCCTGAAATCTTTACTTTGCATCTGAAGTAGTGTTGTCACGATACCAAAATTATGACTTCGGTATGATACCAGCCTAAAGTATCTCAATGCCAACACTGAAACGATACTACGGCAAAAATCTATAACATCAGGAAAAGTAATGGAATAATAGATGACAACATGAAACTTAAAATTCAAAATAAATATATTTTGGGTCAGCTCCTTAGCAATTCAAAATAAATATATATTTTGTGTCAGCTGCTTAGCTATATAACTATTGAAATATTTTGTTGCAGCTGCTGAGCAGGGTGGCTGCATGGGTCTTCCACCAGATTAATTAACAACTAGGATGCCCGAAGATGGCAAAATCAAACTTTGAGGGGTCTCAAAATTAAGCGAATTATTTACTATTTGTTGTAAAATGTATTTTCATGTTTAAATATTGAAAGGTAAGGATCAACACAGAAAATGCGACGATGATAGTGAACAGACAGCTGATGTAGCCAGCAGCTGATGACGTGGTTACCAGTGCCGGTTGTAATTCTGCGGCGCAATAATACATTCTGAGACTCTGTATAAACTTCGCTGTATAAACTGTGAATCTTTCAGAACAGCTCACTAGTGTCGGAAAAGCTCACAAGGTCAGTTAACAGTTAAATCCCGGTGAGTTAATGAAAGTATCCACACTGTGCCAGCTGTGCGTAATATTACGCATAGTTTTGTTAACATTTATTTAGTTCCTCGTGCGCCCCGACATTTTTTGCCTTTAAATCGGAGCAGGTCACCTCGTGGGAACGTTTTTAATAACATTTCTTATTTATTCCGCTGAGAATTAAAAATAGTGCATGGCTGCAAAATAATGCCAAATTTCGCTCCGTGCATGTTTTATCGACCAGCGATGGCTGGTCAGCAAGAGCACTTGAAGCATCACTTGCTGCTGCCATGTTCACCATGTAACCTGCAGCGCGTGCATGTGAGAGAACAAAATGTTTGGCCACTATAACTTGACGTGCCAGATGGTTTGTGATCTTGCTACTCCCACTGTCTGCAGGGAGTAGCAGAACGCTGCACACACTGCCCTGTTGTCGCACTGACCGACTCGCACATCGATGAAGGAAATAGGATAGGAAATACGGCTCTTTTTAAAACACTGTCATTCTTAAAATATTGGTACTAATAAAATGGGGTATTGGACCATTTTTAACGGCAGGGTATCACGGTACCTTCTTGGTATCGGTACACCGTGCTACACTAATCTGAAGTCCTCAAAATGACCCAGGAACTGAGGTAAACCATTCAACCACCTTAGGAACTGGACAAAATGTTATCCCATATATTACTGCCTGTGTTAACTGCTGACACAATATTCTAGGGCATATAACTGATTCAGTATTTGCTGATTGTGAACTGTCAAGGAAGCAATCTCATTAGCGAGCTATATAAGCAAGGTACCGTATACAATAATTTGGTAGCCATGGTAACACGTGTGCACATCAGCAAATGAGCACAGAGATTTTCTCTGATGGTGCAAAATGAGTTAAAACATGTTAGTGTTTTGCTCTCTGCATTTAAAAGCTGAATGGTGATCCCACTGTAACTACCCCCTGTGTAATATTACAGTACAATACTCTTTAACATCCTTTTTCTAATTGTCCATCATTATTGATGATATATGAGGCCCTGTTGGAGTTTCAACTATTAATTCTCATCATCAGTTCTTTCCTGGAGAGTTCTTTGTGACACCAGAGAAAATAAATAAACACATCAGGTTTAGTGCTGCCCCCTGAAAGTTGAATATTCAAATCATCAGTCGGAGACCCCCTCAGTCGACTGAGATTCTTCAAGTCAATCAGTAGCTTTTTGTTGTTTTTTGTCAGTCAGTGTGCAGTGTACTTCTGGGGAACGAACAGTCGAATATTCGTATTGAACAGCCAAATCCAATTCGACTGACAAAATTCTGAGTCGGGTACAGCCGTAATCAGGTTCAATAAAGCACAGCATGACTTGCTGTCAGTCACAGGAATTTGATTTCCCTCCACCGGTCCATGTAGTGCCAATTATGCAGGATGACATCACCAAAACTGTCCAATCAATGAGTCACCTGTCAGTCCACGTGACTTCATGATTACACCTCTTGGTTTGTTTGTAAAACGTCAGTGTGAACGCGAAACGGACCAGAACTAAAAGACAAGAATATATCTTTTTTTCTCTTTGGCATGGACTAAATAAACTGAACCACAGGTGTGAAAGTGACCTTCTGTGTTTCTATGTATTTAGAATACTGCAGTAAGTGGCTGACGACTGTTGGAAACAAAATTATTTGGGCCAAAGACTTCTAAACATTCTCTTTACTAGGTGCAACAGCAAGAATCTTGAACCAGAAAAACTACTTCTTCTCACTGCTGCCCAGCCTGTGACTGAATCATCAGCTGTAGAATTTATCTTGGCAAACAGAACCTTCCAACAAGCTACTGAGAGAACTAGTATGCAAAGTACATAAAGATAAGCTTAAAGAGGGTTCTTTCAAGCACAGCTTATACACCGAGCTGTCATTCTTACCTGGCCATGTCCTTGGTCTCTGGCTGTGAGCTCTCCAGTTCCAGAACTTTCTCTAGAAGACTTATTCCTCCTTCCTTTATCAGCAGGGGACAATACTTGCTTGCTGCAGACCAAAAATGAGTGGAAAGAGAAAGACCGTGAGAATTATTCCTGTGCAGGAATACAGCACAATATACAGCTGTATACAGCACAATCTATCTATCTATTAGCAGTAAAGAAAGCCAGTGTTTGTGCTTGAATAAAAGAACAAGTGAAAGAGAAAAGCTAATGTTAGAACACAGTAGAGAAGGAAGTAACATTTGAAATATGCCAAATTACTTATTGAAAATTACAATTTAGTCAGTACAGGAATATGTGCCAGTATATTATTCTGGTCTGGGACGTGTAATATAAGCTAGCTGTAAGTGAAACACGTTACCAGTACTGGTGTTCGTGCTGACTGTTCAGAACAACTCTGACGATGTTGATACTAAATGTTGAGTCTGGTTTGAAAACCTCCAGAGCAGCAGATACTCACGGTAAACTGACACCAGGTTGAAGAGAGCCCACGTGGCCCAGTGCTGACTGACAGGGGAGATGCTCTGTGGCAGAAGTCGCAGGATGGGCTCGAATGACCTGAGAGATCAAACGCAATTTAAAGATTCAAAAAGGAGGAAGACCCACTAACAGCTATGCTGTACAGCTGGACCACAGCTTCAACTCAGTATATACTGATATGTTATTATTCTGTTCCCTATCTATATATATGTACACACACACACACACATATATATATATATATATATATATATACATACATATACACATACATATATATATATATATACATACATATATATACATATATATATATATATATACATAC
>SEMN01001541.1:0-45174 GCA_005408345.1 Macquaria australasica | reverse complement strand
AGTGTTTGGAATTTTGATGTTGTGTTTCTGGGCTATATCCATTTCCTTTTGTTGTCAGTGTTAATTTCATATTGCAAATCAGTCATCCACCTCCTGGCTGGCTCGCCAATTTTACTGTAGCTCCTAACGCTACTGGTAATGGAGACAATGCGGTAAATTAATACTTAGTTTTAATTATTATGCTGGACCAGGATCAGAGGATACTAGACTCGAACAGGAGGCAGAAAATACTATTGACAACATTCAATGACCACACAAGACGAAGAGCTATAAACTGATACCCTTTATTTATTTATTTATTTTTTATTTTATTTTATTTTTTTAAATAAACAAAATACAACAAACAAAATTTTGTTCAGTAACCCATTAATTTCACAGGTCAATTCAGCAACAAGTTGTCCCTTATGTCACTCCTTCTTTTGTTGTGGATCATAGTTCCTCCCAACCATGCCTTCTTCGTTCAACAGCATGTAAACTCTGAATCCCAATCTATCAATATTTGGATCCACATTAGGTAGGTAACAATATTAAAACAATACTGCCACTTTGAAATTTACTTCAACCTTACAATAGCTCACTATTCATTATGTCAGCAATCACAAAATCACTATAACCAAGGCACAATAATACATCATATCAATAATATGAATACTCAGTCCATTCACTTCACTAGTGATGGTTACGACTCAGTCCACAGGGGATGCAATTGAAGGCAATGAAGAAGGTAAGTGTCTTTTCCAAGTCAAGTAAAAAAAAAAGGGTAAAGTCAGAGTCTGGGATTTGGGGGTTGTGCACGTGGTGTTGGGAGTTGAGTGTAAGAGTAGTGCGGCCTTGTACAGCAGTTTATGATGTTTACCGTACCGCCGTAGCAGGAGAGGGTTAAGGTTGACAGTTCTTGGCTCTGGCTCTTCACTTCAGGGATCTTCAATCCAGGAATACAGGTAACGTCTGGGTTGGCTCGCCATCAACTCCAAATCGACTAACAAAAAAAAACCTGACCAATTCGGGAGTTCCTCTGTGTTACTAGGCAGGTTTCAGTGAGCAGGGCCTCTCACTCGCACACATCTACAAGCGTTCAGCAGCAGGTCCTCTCCCTACAGTGTCACCCAGCGTCTGGCCAGCGTATGCTGTCTAACCTGCCTACGGTGCTGCGGACCTGCGTTCTGATTGGCTAAGACACTTCCAGTTTGTTGACTCTTTCTCAGCGACTGGAATATCTGAGTGGATGAAAAGAGGGTGTGTGTGTGTTGTGCTGAGACGTTACTTGATGTCAGCTGTGTGTGTTTGTGTGTTTCAGATCACGCGGGCGTCCATCGACGCTCTGAAGAACTGGTTCAGAGACGAGATGCAGAAAACTGACTGGCAGCTGATCATGGAGCTGAAGAAGACCTTCGAGATCATCTGAAGGACCTGAGACACACACACACACTCAGTATTCCAACGTGCCTGTTCTTCAGCATCAACGTTGTGTTATTATTATTTCTTCTTCTTCTCTGTTCTGATTTGTGGCTGCTGCTTCCTGTCCCCCCCCCTCCCCCCAGACTGAGGCTAACGAGCTTAACGAGACCGACGGGTCAGCACAGCCAGTTATTCAGCCAAACCAGGTGCATTACGGGATTGTAGTGAGCAGCAGCGGGGCTGGAGGAGGACAAAATTAGTTTTTCTGGATTTTTCTTTTCACTAAACAGCGAATGATTGAAGCAGCAGCAGCGACGGTCGACCTAAAGACTTGACGGAGCCGACTCAGCGCTGACTGCTCTGCTGTGCGGTGTGTCGGCCATGTGGTGGGGCTGAAGGACAGAGGGTGTCGCCTCTGGAAGATTTTAAACTGTTTTGCTGCAACTGCTGATGTAATAAATTCCCATGATTCTGATGAAACCTGCAGATTGAGAGTTTTCAGTTCAGAAGAAAAACGTTAAGATCTGAATCAGTATTTTATGGAAGTCTGAGGCTGTCGATATTACAACCACATTAACATTTATTTTCTTTCAGTTTCTAATTAGCAGTCAATGTGTGTATAACGTTCTCTGTTTAATTTAATCAGAGCATCTTTGGAAATACAAGAAGTCTTTTTTTGTCTTTCTCTCTTTATGCTTAAAAAAAGGACAAAGTACAAAGTTTAATGTCCAACCTGGACTTAAAAATAAAGAACCAAACCAGACTTTTGCATCTGAATTTAAATCATGTTCTGATTTGAACTCGTTTCTTGTGGAAAATAAAATGAAAATAGACTCTTTTTATGGTAATTTTAATAATAGTTGACATTGACAGAATTTACACAAGAAGCCTGAAAGAATCCTGCGATGAAACAAACTAAAACCAACATTTTAATTTAAATGCAAAAGTCCAGTTTGCAATTGGAGATTTAAGTTTAGGTCGCACTCAATTTAGACATGAAAAGTTCATCATTAGGACAGCGTCATACCTAAAGAGTACACTAACATTATTCTGTCAATCATTAACTACATGAAGCTGGTAGTACTTGTGTACTTTTACCACTAACAGTATGCCGAATGAGCTGTCAGCACTTCCTGTCTGCAGTGGACCCATGGATGTTCAGACAACTATCACTGGATCACTGTGATACTGAAGAACAGTTAGAAACAGCAGGATTCTCAGGCAGGTTCTGCAGCCTCTTTGTTCTCTGGTTTCTAAGTGGATCTCTGGACGTTTGTTCTGGATGGACATCAGAGATAATGATCTCCTCGGGAAGCGGAAGTCACACTGAATGATTCAACATGTGTTTCATGTCTGTGAGTTCAGATGTGACCGAGTTCTCTGTTGAAAACCTCTGATTTCAAACTGCATCTAATCCGAGTCAATACAAACTGACATCCTGCAGTTGACAGTTTGTGCCACCAGAGGGCGCCAAAGCTCTTCATGACCAGCGTGTCCAGCCGTGTGTGCAGTGTGGAGCGAGCCAGCAGAGCCGCTGTTAATAAAGAGCACTGAGAGTTATTTCTCTTGTCAATACCTCCTGATCGATCAGCACCTTTCTCCTGAGCAGTTCAGGTGTCTGTTCTATAACTGGGAGTTACCAGACACGCCTCATGTTCAACAGTCAGGTGTTTCCTGTTTAAAGTTTAGTTTCACTTCTGAGCTTTGTGTCGCAGATAGTTTTGTCGTGTGAAGCTCCAGATGAAGGTAATGTAACAAGGTTTAAATGTTTTCTGTCGGTAGCTCAGTTACACTAGAAACAGCAGAAATCTGCCGCTCGATGCTTCATTTCTCCAAAAACTCCGAGTTTAAGTGGAAACTCGGGACGAAGCAGCCGCCAGTAAAGAGATCCTCCATGTTGTGTGGATGTTGGTGAGAGTGAAGGAGGAAGAAGAGCACAAGCTTCAGTTTTTACTGACATAAACAGGCTGTAATCTGTATCAGGAGCAGAGCTGCTGCTCGGCACTAGTTGTTACCGTGTAGCTCCACTTACTGATGGCTGAAGGCAGCTTCTCCCGCCTCCATCAGCCTGTGGAGGAGGCCGACACGAGCCGCTGCTCTCCCGCTGTCTGAGCCACTAACAGCGGCTTCGCTCGGCCGGACAGCCGCCGTCAGCTGTTAGTTCAATAAACAGGCTGTAATCGATTCAATGTTTTCTGGAAGGGCTTTATTGACACTGTCAGTCTTTTATTGTGAAAAGAAACATTTAGTATATTTACTGCAGTACAGTCTTGAAGTACTTTGAGTATTTCTGTCCTCTGCTACTTTCTACTTGTACTGCGCCACATTTATCTGACAGCTTTAGTAACTTTGCAGGTTCAGATTTTACACAAAATACTTGATATTTGAGTAAAATCTGAAGTAATATTATAGATTAAAGTATCCAGCAGTGTATAAAGGCATTAAAATGAGCTCCACCTCGAAGAAACTTTAACTTTCACATATAAGTACATTTAGTTTAGAGTACTTTATGTTCTTTTACTAAAGTAGAGTATTTCCACAGTGTAGTATTAATAGTGGTGAGTACTTGTTGTATACTGTGTACAGGCCTGCTGCATCACTGTTCAGGTGTTTACAGTAAAGTAATCATGCTGCATTCAGGAAACCTGGGAACCTGCAGAGTTAAGAGTCCCTCGTGCTGCATTCAGGGTCACAGTGGGAACCAGCTGTAATATTTGGTCCAGATTGTTGTTTTCAGGAGTTTTGAACCAGTTTTCAGACTTTCAACGTTTGAATGACGAGATTCAGCAGATCATACCCTCAACCTTTCAAAATAAAATGCAGCCCCTAAATGAAGTTTTTAGTCGAGTTATTAACTTCTGTGCTGCTTCGATTTCTCCTTGATCGTGTTTTATAATTAGTTCTTACTCTTATGCAGAGTTTAGTCTTTTGACAAAAATGTAAATTAGTTTTAGTCAAATTTTACGAGTCGTTTGTTTTTGTCTTTAAATTTGATCCGACAGAACAAAAGAGAAATAATTAGAGGTTCAAACTAGAATCAGAGTAGAAGTAAAAGTATAAAGTACAGAGCAGCTAAAGACAAAGTCAGGAGGTGACAGTGGTGGGATTATATTATGAAGGAACCAGTAAACCTTCTTTGACGCCATCTAGTGGCCTGATAGTAGAAGTAGAGCAGCTGCCTCACACTGCTGTCTGACTGCATTCAGCTGACAGTGATATGATGAAACAGGACGGAGCAGCTGATCTTTCTACAGGAGAAATGATGGAAAGGAGGATTCCAGTTGATGTGCAGATCAATGATTTGTGTTTCCTCTCCAGATCAAAGTGTGTGTGAGTTCAGCAGCATGAATCAGTGTGAGGACCGAGAGGAGGGAGTCCCTCCCTCTAAAACCACTCTGTGTGGGGAACCTGAGAGCCAGACCAGAGCTCAGAGGTGAGACCAGGATCTCTGACTGTCCAGGACTCAAATCACTCCACCATCATTATTCACACTCAAAGCTCTGTGTGTGTTGTGTTCACAATAAGTTCATTTGATCCGTTTTTCTCTCAGGACCCACCAGGGACCAGACTCTCCTGGATCTGGATCTCAACCTGAACCTGGATCAGGACCCAGCTGTGTGTCCTTCAAGAGTGATCGGTCAAAGGACATTGTTACTAATTTTAAACGAGGACGTTCATCTGACAAAAAGTAAGTTGTTGTCAGCATTGTTAATAATAAGAGTTTTTTACTGCTAACGAAGGCTAACCCTGGTTCCACTGGGTTCCTCCATCAAATCAACATGTTCTAGTTTTCAGTCGTGTGACAACAGAAACAGAAAGCGTCAGTGAGAGCAGCTGGACTGTGATCAGCTGCTCTAAAACACAGAATGAAGCTTCACAGCTGCTTTCTTATTGATGCTGCTGATGAAGAACTCAGATATGTCTGTGACTGTTGACAGTCAGACGTCAGCTCACCTTGTTTTCCTGCTTCTACAGTGATTCACTCTGCAGCGCCTGGAAGAAAAGTTGTGTTTTCAGTGGTGGAGACTCAGTTCTCCACAACAACCAGCAAACTGTTTCCTCAGAACATGATCTCACTGTGTTCTGGCTGCAGTGCAGATTATATACTGTTTTTATCTTTCTGTCAGGAGGAAGCTGGAACCACCTGAACCCAGCAGTGAGTCCATGAAGAGGCAGCGGCCTATGAAACGCTCTGCTGATCAAAGGTGAGGATTTCAAACTGATCAGAAAAACTAAACAATGTGTTGGCGTGTGATTACTCATGGTTTTATCAAAACTCTCACCACTCTCATAGCGTTGTTTTCGGCAGCAGCAGGCAGCTGTTTTCAGAGAAGAAGCAGTAAAAAGCCACAGTCCACTACCTGCTCAGCAGCAAACAGCAGACAGACACAGTTAGAGACCAGCTGGGGAACATAGTGGAGCATTTAGCAGCTAAAGAGCCAGATGTTTCCCTCAGGAGGTGGTGGAGACCAAAACCAGAGCTAACAGAGAGGGAATACTGGACTTAGATTCCTCACTCCAAATAAATGATGATGTTAGCTTGTGTGAGCTGTGCGTTGCTGTCCGCAGTATTATAGGGGTCAATAAGAGCTGGAGGGACTAAACCAGACCAGCTGGTGAACCAACACAGTGAACTGAAAGCTGCACAGTAATGCAGACTGGACTGTTGATTCACAGTGGGATCAGCAGTACGACCAACACTTTAATGTCAGGGGAAACCATCTGATTCAATGTTGTAATCAACACTTTGACTCAAAGGACCTTTAGCTTGTGTTTGTCTCTGTGTGGACGGACATAATGTGAGCTGATTCTTCATGATTCCTCCACAGAGTGGACCAGGAGAGCTCAGAGGTTCCCATTGGTCAGTCTGCCCAGCAGCATCAGACACACCTGGACTCCATATTTATGGTCTGTACCTGTACAACAACTACTTTACATCTATTGTGTTCACAATAATCTCCACACTGCACTTTTTAGACCAGCGGATTGTCCGTCTGTCCAACATGGATCTGATGTTTGGGTCCATGGTTTTAGTTTGTGTCCTTCATATAATATTCTGTTCCAGCTGCTGGAGGAGAACATTGTCACTTTTGTGAAGAACGAGCTGAAGAAGATCCAGAAGGATCTGAGTCCAGATTACCCAGAATACTCAGAGAGTCAGAGGGAGGATGAGGAGGTGTTGGACGGTGAGGATGAAGAGCAGAGGAGGAGCAGCAGAGAGGCATTTCTGAAGATCACACTGCACTTCCTGAGGAGAATGAAGCAGGAGGAGCTGGCTGACTGTCTGCAGAGCAGTAAGAGGATTTCTCTAAAGAGTTAATTTGCTGGATAAATGTCTCAAGAGACCAAAATATGTTGATATGCATTTTTTAGGGGAATTAAATTGTCATATTTTCTTTCTAAATCACTTACTGATCTTATTTGTTGTGTGTTCATTCAGGAATTCTTGTTCCAGTTTGTCACCGTAAACTTAAATCTAACCTGAAGAAGAAGTTCCAGTGTGTGTTTGAGGGGATTGCTAAAGCAGGAAACCCAACCCTTCTGAATCAGATCTACACAGAGCTCTACATCACAGAGGGGGGGGCTGGAGGGGTCAATGATGAACATGAGGTCAGACAGATTGAAGTAGCATCCAGGAAACCAGACAGACCAGAAACAACCATCAGACAAGAAGACATCTTTAAACCCTCACCTGGAAGAGATGAACCAATCAGAACAGTGATGACAAAGGGAGTGGCTGGCATTGGGAAAACAGTCTTAACACAGAAGTTCACTCTGGACTGGGCTGAAGACAAAGCCAACCAAGACATACAGTTCACATTTCCATTCACTTTCAGAGAGCTGAATGTGCTGAAAGAGAAAAAGTACAGCTTGGTGGAACTTGTTCATCACTTCTTTACTGAAACCAAAGAAGCAGGAATCTGCAGGTTTGAAGAGTTCCAGGTTGTGTTCATCTTTGACGGTCTGGATGAGTGTCGACTTCCTCTGGACTTCCGCAACACTAAAATCCTGTCTGATGCTACAAAGTCCACCTCAGTGGATGTGCTGCTGACAAACCTCATCAGGGGGAACCTGCTGCCCTCTGCTCGCCTCTGGATAACCACACGACCTGCAGCAGCCAATCAGATCCCTCCTGGGTGTGTTGACATGGTGACAGAGGTCAGAGGGTTCACTGACCCACAGAAGGAGGAGTACTTCAGGAAGAGATCCAGAGATGAGGAGCAGGCCAGGAGGATCATCTCCCACATCAAGACATCACGAAGCCTCCACATCATGTGCCACATCCCAGTCTTCTGCTGGATCACTGCTACAGTTCTGGAGGATGTGTTGAAGACCAGAGAGGGAGGAGATCTGCCCAAGACCCTGACTGAGATGTACATCCACTTCCTGGTGGTTCAGTCCAAACTGAAGAGCATCAAGTATAATGGAGGAGCTGAGACAGATCCACACTGGAATCCAGAGAGCAGGGAGATGATTGTGTCTCTGGGAAAACTGGCTTTTGAGCAGCTGCAGAAAGGCAACCTGATCTTCTATGAATCAGACCTGACAGAGTGTGGCATCGATATCAGAGCAGCCTCAGTGTACTCAGGAGTGTTCACACAGATCTTTAAAGAGGAGAGAGGACTGTACCAGGACAAGGTGTTCTGCTTCGTCCATCTGAGTGTTCAGGAGTTTCTGGCTGCTCTTCATGTCCATCTGACCTTCATCAACTCTGGTGTCAATCTGCTGTCAGAAGAACAATCAACATCCCTATGGTCTAAACTATTTAGAGACAAACCTGAATCCACACATCTCTACCAGAGTGCTGTGGACCAGGCCTTACAGAGTCCAAATGGACACCTGGACTTGTTCCTCCGCTTCCTCCTGGGCCTTTCACTGCAGACCAATCAGACTCTCATACGAGGCCTGCTGACACAGACAGGAAGTGGCTCAAAAGCCAATCAGGTAACGGTCAAGTACATCAAGGAGAAGATCGAAGAGACTCCCTCTGCAGAGAAAAGCATCAATCTGTTCCACTGTCTGAATGAACTGAATGACGGTTCTCTAGTGGAGCAGATCCAACTGTGCCTGAGTTCAGGAAGACTCTCCACAGATGAACTGTCTCCTGCTCAGTGGTCAGCTCTGGTCTTCATCTTACTGTCATCAGAAAAAGATCTGGACGTGTTTGACCTGAAGAAATACTCTGCTTCAGAGGAGGCTCTTCTGAGGCTGCTGCCAGTGGTCAAAGCCTCCAAGAAAGCTCTGTAAGTGGGATTTATTCATCATAAATACTCTGCTGTCTTTCAACAGGAGAGATAAAATAAATAACTTAACTTTACTGTTGTCTCTCCAGACTGAGTGGCTGTAACCTCTCAGAGAGAAGCTGTGAAGCTCTGTCCTCAGTTCTCAGCTCCCAGTCCTCTAGTCTGAGAGAGCTGGACCTGAGTAACAACAACCTGCAGGATTCAGGACTGAAGCTGCTGTGTGCTGGACTACAGAGTCCACATTGTACCCTGGAAATTCTCAGGTCAGGATTCATTAACCCATTCAACTGATGAAATCTGATTTTCATCAGTTGATAAACAGCTAAAGTGTAGGATTGATTGTTAATATTATTTGTCAAAGGACCTTTAACTTAACTTCCACTCTCTGTCTGAATCATTAAATATCACAGATGATTTTAAAGATTTATTCTAAATTTGTATCTGGACCAAAATGTACCTGAACTAAAACAAACAAATAGAAACATCCAGCAAAGTATTCAGAGGAGGGTTCCTCAAGCTCTGGTTTCAGGCTGGAGAGCAGACTAGTTGCCTCTGTCTGGTGGCTACTTTGATATACCACTGTGAAGTCACATTGAAGATGAACTGTAATAACTTTGGTGATCCTCTGACTTTTCATCTAGCGCCATCATCAGGTCAACATGTTAATGTGTCCAACACTTTGGTTTATGACCAAATACCTGCAGAACTACAGACATTCCCATCAGCCTCAGCTGCACTCTGTGTTTAGTGCTAACTAGCTAATTAGCAACAACTAAGATGGTGAACATGATAAACATTGTACCTGCTAAACATGAACATGCTAACATTGTCAGTGTGAGCATGTTAGTATGCTGATGTTAGCATTTAGCTCAAAACAGCCCTCTGTCAGTACAGCCTCACAGAGCTGCTAGCATGGCTGCAGCCTCTTTAACATTTAGATCACAGTGACATGGTTACTGTTAGCTCCCTGATTCAGTCGTTGTATTTTTGAGTTATTTCTTTGGAGACAGTTTCTTCTTGTATCTGACTGACACAGCAGGACCCTCAGCTGATCTGCCATGTGTGTTGTTTTGTGTGTTTGCAGGCTGTCAGACTGTCTGATCACAGAGGAAGGCTGTGCTTCTCTGGCCTCAGCTCTGAGCTCCAACCCCTCCCATCTGAGAGAGCTGGACCTGAGCTACAACCATCCAGGAGACTCAGGAGTGAAGCTGCTGTCTGCTGGACTGGAGGATCCACACTGGAGACTGGACACTCTCAGGTATGAAGAGGCCTGCTGCAGCCACAGACCATCAGTCTGATAGAGGAGGTCTTTCTGGTTGATGGTGGATATCAGTGTTATATGAACAATCTCACATGTAGGAAGCCTTTTTCCTTTGCTCACAACAGAAACACTGGTTGAACATTAAGGAGAGATTTGTGTAGGACGTCTCCAAGGAAGCGGTTTGTCGTGGATAAAATGCCTTTACTCTTAAATTGAACAAAATGCAAGAAACACTTACAGATCATTGACAAAAATATATTGTACAATAGGAGATAGACAACAGAAGTCATCAGCCATCTCTCTCCATCTCTAAGAAAAGATACAAGAACACAGCTTTCATAGTATTCTGGAGACAAAGAAACTCTTTTCCATTGGTCAGTGTTACATGTTATATAAGTTTGGACCTAAGGAACTTTCCAACTATAACAAAATCCTCGTGTTACCGTCTGCCGAGCAGAAAACGTTTCCATATAAGGACCTGTATTCCACCATATAGCTGACCTTTTTGACCTTATTTATACAAGAGTCACGTTGCTCAGAATACACACATAAAAACCTGAAGACACGAAACTAGGTAAGAGTTCAAGAGTAGAGACATGAATAGAACTGGGACTATAAACTAATTAAAGTCAATACACAAGCATATAATTACTTAATATTAATAAGTATGCAAACTAATAATTATGAATAGATGATTAACGTGAATAAATGATAAGTTATGAGCTCACAACAAAGTTTACTTTCACACTACACACACAACTATAACTACTACACATACAAATAAATGAATAAATCCAATGAATACAACAACAGACAATTAATGCATGAAGAGAGGAGCATTTTATACCGGATGACGCAGTGAATGATTATCTTGATCAGCTGTGTTAACTTGTGTAAACACAGGAAACCTCTAAGTGGATAACTTTAATATTGAGGAGTGAAATCACCTTAATGCATCGTTCAGCAGCTGAGAGGTTCCATATTTAACAGTGTGGCGTTCTCTGCTGCAGAACGACACCAAACACCTGATAAAGACAGTCAGAGACAGTGTTAAACCAGGTTTAAAGGCCAGTTATACACAACATGTTGTCATAGCAACACACACACAGATTTACCATTTATGTCTATATATACATGCATATGTGTACCTACACAGACAAAAAGGATATTTGTTGGTATGTTGGTCCAGTAGATCGCCTCCGCCGGCAGCCGCGAACGGGCTGCAATGGCTGAAACGTGATCCTTGCAGGCAATTGCGCCTGTGAAAAGTCGGTCAACTAAAAATAGTTTCTTAAAGAATAAGATCCTTTTAGTTTAACCAGAAACACAAAGTCTCGCTCTGAAATCTCGCGAGAGGTTGAGTTGTTGCAGGAAGACAAAAGGATCTTACTCTTTACCAGTCTGTCTCTGTAGGGATCCTTTCCATAATGTTGTCAGACACTTAGAACAACAGTCTGAACCAGAGTCAGTGGCAAAAACAAGCACTTTTAGTGGACAGACTTTTCACAGGCGCAATTGCCCACAAGGATCACGTTGCAGCCATTGCTGTCACATCCCATTGTTTTGTGTCTGTGTTATGTGTGTTTTCTGTTTTATTTTGTAATTCTTACCTGTCTTGTCTGTTCACTTCCTGCCCTCGTGTCTCTGATTATCAACACCTGCCCCTGATTCCCTTATTAGCCACATCCCTATATATACCGGTGCCCTTCCTTTGTTCTCTTGTCTTGTTGTCTTTTTCCATGTGTCTTGTTTCTGTCGTCCTGTCTGCCTACGTGTTCCTCACGTAAGCTTATTTTTTGTGTTCAATAAATCATTGAACTGCTCCTGTCTGCCTGCGCAGTCTGCATTTGGGTCCTTTTCCTTGCCGTCTGAACTACCAAACCACAGTAACATGAACATGCACCAAACATCCCAACACATGAAATGATGCTGTTTGGATCACAAAGAGGTTTTGGAGGGAAACAGTCTGGGAGTCTCTGTCACTTGGTTTTATGGCAGAGGTCTGGAACCAAGGACTGCTTCTGAAGTGGGACTCTTAATGGAGCCGGGATCCTCCAGAAAGAGGTCTGTGTGTTATCAGATGTTGTCTTTGACACACAGCAGCATCCTGTGGGTGGCTCTCAGTGTATGAGGAGAGTGGCAGAGGTGAAGCAGGGAGAAGCAGGCCGGATGCACATATTGTGTTGATGTGGATGAGAGGAATGTAATGTCCATGTTTGATGCTGAAAGAGGATGTGCTGGTCTGACCCCCCTCCTCCTTTCAGGGTGGAGCCTGATGGAGTCCGCTGGTTGAGACCAGGTCTGAGGAAGTGTAAGTAAAACAAAGCAGCACACACTGTGACATCACTCATTCAAATCTCTGATGTCGTCATCAAACTGTCAATCAATGAACAGATGACAGATCAATACCTGCAGCTGTATTGTGTCTTGTTCTCTCCATCAGATTCCTGTGAACTCACACTCGACACAAACACAGTAAACAGGAAGATCAAACTGTCTGACAACAACAGGAAGGCGACAAATGTGGAGGAGGATCAGTCATATCCATCTCATCCAGACAGGTTTGACTACTGGAGGCAGCTGCTGTGTAGAAATGGTCTGACTGGTCGCTGTTACTGGGAGGTCGAGTGGAGCGGAAGAGTTTTTGTATCAGTGAGTTACAGAGGAATCAACAGGAGAGGATACAGAGAAGATTGTGTGTTTGGAAGGAATGATCAGTCCTGGAGTCTGAGCTGCTCTGATGATGATGGTCATTACTCTGTCTGGCACAATAACAGAGAAACATACATCCCCTCCTCCTCCTCCTCCTCCTCCTCCTCCTCCTCCTCTCACAGAGTAGCAGTGTATGTGGACTGTCCTGCTGGCTCTCTGTCCTTCTTCAGAGTCTCCTCTGACTCTCTGATCCACCTCCACACCTTCAACACCACATTCACTGAACCTCTTTATCCTGGGTTTAGGTTCTGGTTTGGGTCATATGGTTCCTCAGTGTCTCTGTGTTCTCTGCAGGAGGGAGAGTCTCCTCCTGTTAGAGAAACACTTCAGTTGAGTCTGTACAGGACCACAGTTACATAAATCTTTCAGGTTATTGTAATAAATGAATCAATGAACTTTGTACGAAATCATTCAAAGTGATTGAAAAGATGTAAACTTGTTCCACTTCCAGTCCTTTCAAGATGGAGGCTCTGATCATTAAATGGTGGAGATGAATAGTAAGAATTCATTCAGACTTGTTGACTCCCTGGAATTGTATTTTCAGTAACCCCTTCTCTCACACTTTGATAAGACACATCATTTATTTAGATTATTGTTCTTCCTGGAGATCCGTCCATCGCTGTCTCCACTAGAAGCTGGTGTAGGTTACACCTGCTCAGGTGGACACTTCAAGACCTCCCTGATGGTCCAGTACTCTCCAACGTTTGCACACACACTGTTCAGGTACAGTCTGGTTTAAAGCTCTAGTGCCTGGGAGAATGTGCTCATACTGTTTCTGGTCAGGTTAGACTTGGTAGATATATGGAGGAAACGAATCCTAACGTTAAACTTTATACATGGAGTAATACAGCTCGCACTCGTATGTCTCTCATAGATAATTGGTTAGTTTCTGATTGGAGAACAGTCGGCCCTGTGTTCTTATCCTTGGATAAGACACTTAGCTAGAGACAGAGATGATGTGGGCCGGGGTTGATTCTGATATATATCATCCCTTTCTATTCCTTCTATGTATTGTGAAGTTATAAATATGTGACTATATCTGCCCTTCGCGGTCAGACTCCTCATGTATCTTGGTGTACGATCTCTGTCCTTTCAGCTGAAATAGATTGACTCTGTGTGCTTGATTTTCCTTTTGTTTACTTTTTGATCATTCGATTGTTTTATTCTTTTGCTTAATTAAATATACAAAAGTCAACGGCTTGTTGGATCTTCATTTTATTTGCTCACTTCTACAAAAGAAGGAAAAGTTGGTGTGTTGATAAAGAAAAGCTTCTTGCTAAAAAACAAACTGAACATAAATGTTATCTAAGAAAATCTGCATTTTGCTGCCACTTACTGTGCAAAACCTGTCCTGAGGATGGCGCTATAGAGCAGGTGATGGATCAGGAAACGTACAGTTTTAATATGAAATCAGTCTTGTAAAGTGCATAAACAGAATAGTAAAAGTGTAGAAAGAGAAGCTAAAGATAATTCATAATCCTCTGGGTTCATATTGTCACACAGACTTCATTACAGAAGCAGAATATTACAGAATTTACATAAAGGAATAAATAATGAATCCAGCCGGGATGTTGGGCGTCAGACGGCGGCGGGGATGAAATATCCGTGAAGGTCCACGTGGACGTTGGCGGGGATGGAGGCTCGGGCGATCTCCTCGAAGGTTTTGGCGTCGAGGACGAGCATGAACGGAGAGATGTTCGGATCCGGAGAGATGACGGACGATAAGATCAGCCCTGCAAGGAGGAGAATACAAACAGTCCTTAATGTCTCTGTCGCTGTGGTTTTTAACTGAAATCAGCGATAGATTGGTGGGGTTTGGTTGACGAAGCGAAGCCCTCACCATCGTCTTCCTCCACGGCTCCCGGAGACGCGACAAACACCGGCTCTGAAGGGAAGCAGTTCTCTTGCTGCCACTCGATGTGTTTCCTGCTGACGATGTCAAACTTGGCGATCTGTTGGACGAGAGAGAGAGAGACATTTTAGCCATGTTTAGCTTTAAGGACACTGAAATATCTCAACAACTGTCGGATGGATTGTCCTGAAGTTTGGTTCAGACGTTCACGCTCCCCTCAGGATGAATTGTAATAATATTTGGTGTTAACATGCTCATGTTAGCCAGTAATCTTCACCATGAAGGCCATCTTGATTTAGCTACGATTTCTTTAATCAGCACTCAACATGGATCAACACAACAAGTACAACTGAGGCTGATGGGAGTGGCATTATTTCTGCAGGTATTATGACCAGGTGATGGTGCTTGATTAGCTTGATAATCAGAGTTGTTATTCAGGCTGACTTTGTGTTCATGTTGGTCAGTTTCTTTTTGGGAGGTGGGTTTATTTAGCTGTGTTTTGTGCTAACCAGCTGCCGTACTCGTAGCAGGTAACATTTGTCACGTCAATCAAAGAAACATGTTGATCTAACAGCTGTTATTTCTTTGAGTTGACTCCCAAACATCTCATCCACGATTGCCGCCATTTTACTGTTGCTAGTTTCCATGGATGTAGCTACGTAGCTAGCTAGCTAGCTAGATGACATCTTCAATCTTAATCCCGCCTACCAAGCTCTGATTGGTCGACTGTTTTCCAGCTGAGCACAACACCAAACCTGTTTGAATCACTGATCAAATCAGAGGTCTGGAGCAAGACTAGTCCAAGATGTAAAGTCAGGGAATGACCATAAAGGTTCATCCTCTGGGGATCATGAATATCTGAACCAAATTTCATGGCAATCCA
This sequence comes from Macquaria australasica, assembly GCA_005408345.1. Lineage (NCBI taxonomy): Eukaryota > Metazoa > Chordata > Actinopteri > Centrarchiformes > Percichthyidae > Macquaria > Macquaria australasica. The sequence goes on along the minus strand of SEMN01001541.1, from coordinate 29,824 downwards.
TCAAATATTTGTTGAAATATTTCAGTCTGGACCAAAGTGGTGGAACAACCAATCGACACTGCTGGTGAGTAATGTATGAAAATGTTTGGGATGTTGACGGTGCTGCAGGCAGTCTGCGGTGTCCCACCTTGTTGGGATGAGGAGACCACTCCAGCCTGGAGCCGTAGAAGTATCTGTACCTTTTAGCGTTGAAGTTGTAGTTGATCCCTGGCAGCTCCAGACCTGAGGAGGAATCGGAAACGTTAGTTAAGGAGGATTAAACGCTGTTTAAGTCAAACAGACTGACGGTGCAGAGGATGAACCTTGGAACAGAGTGTCCGGCTGGCAGTAGACGGAGCCGTCCTCCTGCATCACTGCCTGGGCCGTCGTGTCCGTCAGAGTCACCAAGTTAGATCCTCTGGGAGATTCCTGGAACACATTAGCACAAACTCTTCATACAGACATGACAAGTGGAAATGAAGGTCTGTTTCTGGTTGTATCTTTGAGTCTAACTGTACCTCGTGGACGTTGAGCGGCAGGACGAACCTCTGGCAGACCGGCGGGCAGAAGCTTTTGTTGGACTGGATGAAGCTGCTGGTGTCCTGTTTCATGTTATGGATGTAGAACATTTCGTACAGGTTGCTGTCCTTGTAGCTGATCAGGTCAAACACCACGTGGCCGTCGGCCTCGTATGCGTTGATGTGGTGAAAAACCACCAGGGCGTCGCCATGGAAACGAGTGGACACCGCCTTTCCTGTCTTTCTGTTCATGACGTGAAAGAACGTCTGGGGAGGAACGAGGAAGGTAAAGTTATCTTGTCCACCTGCTTTGTCTCAGAGTTGCCCATTTGTCGTTACAATGGACAACTTGTTTTCAAGTTACAATATCCTGCTTTTTATGTTTCCATTTTCCATAAGAATGACACCATATAAATCAGCTATTGATTCAGGTTTTACAAGGTGAAAACGCATATAGATCATTGTTCTGTCAGCGGTGAGTGACAGTGGGGGACTTACAGTGTCATCCTTATCAAATTTGAGGCAGCTCCCCCAGTTGACCCCTCTGAAGTAGGCGGTGGCCAGTTTGACGATATCCAGTTTAAAGGGCTGCTCCACAAACACGATGTAGTTTTCGGTCATGCCGAAGCTGTGGAAGTAGCTCGGGAACAGAGTGGAACGACACGGAATCGAACAGATCTGCTTAACTTTCCTCAGTGCCAGCTTCTTGTGCTGTTTATCTGAAACAAACAGCTCTATATTGTAAATATTACTTGTATTATCATCATCAGATTGTAAGAACACGTTTTCATGGCGACTTTTATTCAGTTTGCAAATGTAATCTTAGCGTATAGGAGGCTGGAATGAGTACTCAAGTCTGTGTAAACCTAAAGACATCTAGTGGTGAAAATCAGGTTCTGAACCGTTCATGTGTTATTGATTAGTCTATTATACAATAGCAGTTAAATCTGATTACTGTGGCCACCGTACCTGAAGCATCAGCTGGGACTTTGAAGATGACATACTTTGGCAGGCCGAAGCCCATGATGGCGGTGCCCATGTTGTAGGTGTTTCCCTCGCTGTCATAGTGAGGGTGAGCTGTCGCCAAGTTCAGAGCAATGTGGTTCCTGTAGTTAATCTGGAATTTGGCGGTGATAGTGATAAGTCTGAGGAAGTATTGATATTGATCAATGACCCTTTGGAGCTTTGAGGAGGCGGGTGGAGACTAACTTACCCTGCCGACAGTTTCCAGGGTAGCAGGATCAATCTGGTTAATGTAGTTGACCTCAGAGGAGGCGTAGTAGTCCTGACCATAGCGAATGATGTTGATCAAGTTGTTGTCGGTGAAGTCAGGGATGACGTTGGAGAGGTGTGTGAATGCCCTAGTGACAGTGTGAGAAAAGTTCCACCAATAAATCAACCTCACATTAAGGTGGAAACATAACAACAAACAAACAGATCTCTATATATCCTGGATGGTCTGAAACAGATCTCTACGTCTCCTGGATGGTCTGTACCTGGAAAAGATGTTTTTGCAGGGATCTGGGTAGACCATGGTTCCAAACTCGGAGACGACAATCCTGTTGGCGCTGATGTTCTTTTTGTAGGTGTCACTCTTCAGAAACTTACTTCTGTAAGTCACCTCGCCTGAAACAACATCACAACCGTAAACACCTGCAAAGATAAGGGTTTTTCTTACAGCAGAGACTTTAACTTTTCTACCATGATGATAGTGTTGTTGTTGATAGTTATGTAAATCTTAATTTTGTCTCACCGTTAACGAAGGTGAAGCTGTGGATAAGCGACATGCCGTCAAACCAGTGGTTGTACTTGGAGTTGCCCACAGAGAAAAGGCCAGGCCCGTTCCTCAGCAGAGTGCCCTGCAGCCAGGATGGGAGGGAGCCTGCAGGTCAAAGGTCACACACAGGCTTCTTTACATTAAACTGATGTGGTTCATTGTCAGTGGTGTATTCCTGCAAACCACTGTGTTTTCTGTGTGATACTAAGTTGTGACGTTTAAGGTCACATCAAATCAAGTAAATACATATTAAAGATACATTGAATACCTGCATTGCATGAATTTCAACATCAACAAATACAAGACAATTAAACAAAACACAAATAAGACAACATTACTTTTACAGACCACACATTTTCATTTCATACACTATGAAAAGCGACAGTATTTTAAAATGTAAAATTTATATCTTTTAAATAACAAAAATTAAAGCTGCTGCAAAACAGCTGTAAAATCTGGTTAAAGCAAAATAAATAAAAATCTGACCTGCAGCTTTAAACGTTTTTTTCTAATATAAATGAAAGTAACTATAAGATTATATAAAACCAGCGGATATTATTGTGTATGAACCCTTTAAAACAGTCAAACTCACCTTTCACTTCAGCTTTCACCGGCTCTGGAGTTTCCACTCCATTTTTTGCGAATATCGACTGCATGTTTCGTATAATCCTCGTATATATTTCCCAGAGTGCACCACTGCTGCTGGAGCCCCGCCACCGACTGAACACACACTGATGGCAGCCGATCTTATGGAGCCGTCGTCGTGACGATCTGCAGGTGTCACAAAACTAAACGTGCAAATATGGTGGATTATGTAACCGCCCTGCTGTGGACTTCACTCTGCTTTTCACAATAAAAGACTGTGTGGTGGGGGGTGGGGGGGGCTACACGTGATCACAGAGTTACTACAGAGCTGTATTACCTGCTGAGCCACAGTCAACCAGATAAGACTTAAACACTCATTATCCACTAATTCTGACACAATTAACTCCATCAGTCCAACGAAACGGACTCTAAGATGTTAACACATCACTCTAGATTCATTTTTATTTTATTTAAAAATTGTTGCTTTTATTAAAAATGTCACATTTCATGACAGCAACCTTGTAACAAATGTCAGTGTTTTAATCTAAATAGATTGATTAAATGTTTGTGCTTTTAATTTGAAAGGGAACATGCTGATCAATCCTTGAACCCGAATCTGATCATAAAGACGCCTGATTACCTGTGGACAGATAACAGGCAGCGCAGTGTCACCTGTCTAAATGCAAACTGTGATAAACTCCCTGCTGTTAGATTATATATTTGCATCTGTTTTGTTCATTTATATATATTTAAAAACAGTACAACCAAAACTGCAATATTTATTTTAATATTAGGAGTAAAATGTTTGCACAAAGGCAGACCCCCTCCTCACATTTAAGAGTAGGCTTAAGGCTTTCCTCTTTGATAAAGCTTATAGTAGGGCTGACTCAGGTGACCCCTGAGCCCCCCCTTAGTTATGCTGCTATAGGCCTAGACTGCCGGGGGACTTCCTATGATGCACTGAGCTCCTTTCTCCTCCTCTTCCTCTCCATCTGTACGCCCTCATATCCATCAATGCTTGTTATTAATTCAACTTCTTCCCGTAGTTGTGTGCTTTCTCTCTTTCTCTCTCTCTCTCTCTCTCCTCTCTCTCTCGGTCAAGGCAGATGACCACCCACCCAGAGCCTGGTTCTGGTTCTGGTTCTGGTTCTGCTCGAGGTTTCTACCTGTTAAAGGGAGTTTTTCCTTGCCACTGTCTCCTGGTGCTGCTCACAGTGGGAACTGTTGTGTCTCTGTAAATATAAAGAGTCGGTCTGGACCTGCTCTATATGAAAAAGAGCCCTGAGATAACTTTGTTATATAAATAAAACTGAACTGAATTGACAAACTATTTATTTATTATATAGCTTTAAATGACACCATGTCAAAATGTTCTCACTGAAGCTGCAACCAACTGTTAATTTTATTATCGATTATTTTCTCAATGAATAGTTGTCTGTATAAAATGTCAGAAAATAGTGAAAAAAGTTGATTTCTTCAAATGTCTTTTTTGTCCAAAATATTCACTTTGCTAACAGCAAATCGTCACCTTGGAGACGCAGATATTTAAAATGTATTCGATTATCAAAATAGTTAATCGACTACTAGTTGCAACTCTAATTCTCACATCAGGTAACTTCTGTTCATTCATGTCCTTCTGCTAATCTGTGTGTTTTGGGTTAAACTTATCTTGGTTAAGATTATATTATATATATATATACATATACATATATATATATATATATATATATATATATATATATATATAAGTAATAGGTAACTTGTGTTTTTCTATCTTGATTTTAATTCTGAATAAAACACGTCAGTAGAAATGAGAGAGAGCGAGAGTTTGACCTTTAAACTCGTCGGCTTTATCTCTGGCTGTAATTGGTTAAATGAGTTTACTGCTTTACAGCTGTGTGTTTACACCGTGTCCTATAGATTAGTTTATCATATCATGACACGGGATAATACCACAGACTGTTGACAGTCACGCTCTCATGACTTTCTCTGACACACATACGTTTCTCTATATAAACAAGTTTAAATACAAGTATACGTTTAACAGACTTTGTCCTCCTAAAACTATTATGTTGCAGCTGCAGCGCTACAGATGTCTTTTTATTCAATTACTTGAATGTTTACTTTCGTAGGAGCAAGTATAAAGCTAAGCTAGTTTGCAAAGCCTGATGTTTCCTGTTTCATTATACATGTTATTACTAAGAACTTATGAAGGACTTTATTTATGAACAGTTGGTGCAACACAATCCAGGAAACACTTCCAAAGACTAGTGTTACTTAAATCTTGATCTTCCTTGTCAGGAGATTACATCAGTAGGTTCTGTTTATATATAATCAATAATAATATATAGATGTATTGATGAATCTGACAACAAGGTCACACAGAATAAATACCACATACAGATAGTTTTGGATGAAAAATGAAGTTTATTACAAACAACGACAGAGAGCTGTTAGCAGTCAGTTAGCAGCTGTTAGTTCTGTACAAATAACACTGTTTGATTGGTTAGTTGAGTTGACTAGGCAACAAGGCTAGGTCTCAAACAGCACCCTACGCCCTCCGTAGTGCTCTATTTTTCCACCCTAAACCCGCCGTAGTACACTACTTTCCACCTTAAACCATTTTGTGGTGCACTGCTTTCTCCACTACATCCTCCATAGTGTGCTATTTTCCACCTTAAACCCTTCATAGTGCACTACGTTTGAGTTGAAACTCTTTATAGTGTGCCACTTTTACCCTAAAATCTTCCTCAGTGCACTTTGTTGCACCCTAGACCCTTCATAGTGCACTACACTCCATCCTAAACCCTTCATAGTGCACTACACTCCATCCTAAACCCTTCATAGTGCACTACACTCCATCCTAGACCCTTCTGGTGCACTACACTCCATCCTAAACCCTTCATAGTGCACTACACTCCATCCTAAACCCTTCATAGTGCACTCCGAGTTCACAAGTTGCTGACATTTGTTAAAAATGTTGGACCCCATAGACGTTACTTTTCTTGTTTTTTTCTACTCTTCTTCTTTTCTTTTTTTTTTGCATTCCCAGTCACAACATCGATGTGTTGAAGACAAAATAACTTTCCATTCCTGAAAAAGGGAACAAGGTAGCGTCCGTTTGTTAGTGTCATTCACCTGACTAATGCCGTGTTCATGTTACGTGGGACAAGTGTTCACGTTGTTGGACTATTAAGACAAGTTCATGAATGCAGAGTTGGCTGTGTGAGGGTTAAAGGTCAATAAGTCTGTATTTGAATACCTTGAACATTGGACTCGAGGAGGCCATGTTTGCTTTGTCAGGCACTTCTGTATTATTTAGTGCCAGGTTGGATCTATCAGAGCTTTTAGCTTCTTGTTGACGTGAACACTATTTATACGTCAGGAACTGGTAACCACGGTGACTCCCGCATGACATGAATGCGGCATTAAACCACATTTAAGGTCAACACACACTGGCCACATCACGTAACATTGCGTCATTTGATGAAACGTAACGCAATCAAAATAGCGAGGGCATATTTTTTAATCTCGCCACAACGCACTTTGAGACGCCGCCAGATGTATGGCAAGCCAGTTGGCTAAATAATGTGCAGTTTCTCGTGTGTGTTATCGTGCAAGATGTTTACACGCTGAGTTTTTGCATCTCAGCAGGTTCAAATCTTGCGTCTCAGGACATTTTCATTGACGATCATTGTGTCAAAGACCAGATCTTTGAATTAAATGTCACCTCTTACATGAATCTTGTGTCTGTTCAGGTTTCCTGTTTCGTCCCTTCTTTTTGTAGTTTTACATGTTTTGCAAGAATGAAATCTGTTGAATAGTGAAAGCAGGATTACAATGCTGTCATAATCTATAAAACTACAAAAGAAAAAAGAAGTGTCTCTAACTTCATAGTGTAAAGATCTTGCATGTTAACTCACATGAGAAACTACACGTTTTTACTTGCCGTATCAATGTGTGTCGCCTTAAACACATGAGCTCCACTCGAAGGCAGCGTTCCACCTTAACCCCTTTATAGTTTGCTTTGTCTCTCCCTGCAGCCGTCTCAGTGCACTGCGTCCCACGCTAACCCCTCCGTAGTGCACTCGACAGGCTGCGCAGCTCCTTAAGGACCGGGGTGTTGTCTGAGATGGCACCAGAGAAACAGAGAGAGAGAGACAGAGAGGTAGAGAGAGAGACAGGTAGAGAGAGACAGGTAGAGCGCGTGTTGAAGGTTTTAGTAGAAACAGACAGTCACAGTAGGTTGAGTTGCTGCTGTCTGTCTGTCGGGCAGACAGACGGGCGGACAGAGAGACAGACAGTTCCAGTGTCCAGAGTTGGTGAAGTAGCAGGAGGTCTGGTCTATATACAGAAACAAGAAATGCATAATATCCAAACTAACCAGAGCTGCACGCACGGGGGGGGGGGGCATGTTGGCGCCGGTTGCTATGGTAACAGGTGGAGGGGAGGGGAGGGGGGGCGGCGGCAGCTCTGGTTTGCTAAAAAGACAAAAAAACGGGTGTCACCGCAAACACAACGAGTCGTCATGGCAACGCTACACCGGGACACCACCTAACTGTCCGTGGAAAAACACACACACACACACACACACACAGGACGGCGTCACTAACACACACACACACGCTCTCTGACACACACAAACATTAATATGACAAACAGTTTCTCTCTTTTTTCTACTCAGGTGAAAAACAGATTTCTATTATTCTTAATTATCATAATCATCGTAATTAATCATCTTCATCTCCGTCATCTTCGTCATAGCAGTAGTGTGTGTGTGTGTGTGTGTGTCCTCAGTCTGTTTATACACACTATTAACAGGATGACACGCAGAGAGCTCAGTTCTGATTGGCTGACGGGTCTTTTCACCTCTTCTCTTCCAGGAGGCTGTGTTGTTTGTTTTTTTTAATTGTCTTGTTGCTAGGCAACCGCAGCTTCCTGGAATCCCAGTCTGTTGTTGTTGGTGATGATGATGATGATGATGATGAGGAGGAGGAGGAGGTCCCTCCCACTGACCCACAGGAAACAGTTTGTGATGTCATCAGAGTGCGATTGGTTGCTCGGGGCAGTAAACTGGAGGCCGACCTGACGTCGTCGTCTGATTGGACGAGGCGAGGACGGAGGTGTGTTTTGGCTGAATGTTGAAGCACCAGGAAGGAGGGAGGAGCCTAACAGTACCTGCTGCTGGGGGTGTGTGTGTGTGATCAATCTTCTAATACTGGCAGGTGATCAGGGTCTGAGCTGTGTTAGGAAACAGTTCTGAATGTGGATCCTGAAGGACGGCGATGTCTGTCCAACCTGAGGGTCGGGGCCCCTGCAAGGGTCGCAAGATAAATCTGAGGGTCACAGAGTAACAGGATAAAGAAACTTGTGCTGCTACACAAAGTTCAGTTATTATGTTGATTTGTTTCTAATCTTTGCTTTTTCCTCTAAAACGCTGCAGTTTGACTGTAACGATTAAACAGTCGGAGGGAAAGTCACTCTGTAGAAATGATGAGTTGATTAATCCATGAAACTTATTAAGCTAATATTTTGATAATTGATTGATCAATTAGGTGTGAGGATTTGCTGTTTTTCTTATGTGATAGTAAATTGATCAGTTCAGGGTTTTAGGCAAAACAAAATGACTTGAGAAAATAATCAGCAGATTCATTGATAATGTAGAAGAAGAACTCTAGGAAACAAGTGAGTTTTATATTTCGTTTTATATCGTATCAGATTGAATATATTTTGGTTTTGGATTGTTGGTCAGACCCCAAAAACAGCTGTTTTAAGACCTCGACTTGCTGTGATGGACATTTTCACTGATTTCAGACTTTTTGTGGAATCAACTATTAATCGATAATTAAATGAATCATTAGCTGGAGCTCTGCTTCATTTAAAAGGGCCACCTGCCTCAGGACAAACGTTCTGTCCCACACGTTTAATACTGTGGCTGCAGTGAAGGCAGCAGCCTGTAGGGGGCAGCACAGCACATTTCTCACTGTGTTGAGTAACGCTTCATGTCTCTGTAGGAAACTAGTTTTCTAGACTGTTTTTAGTCGTCAATAAGCATTTAATCACATTAGAGAATGCTGTAGATAACGGTTTGATTATTGATTAATCACACTTCCTGGTTTTAATTTGCTGCTTTTCTGACGATGAAGTGAAAAGTGAATCTTTGGTTGCTGTTTATAGAACAAACGATGGATCAATTTATCAGGAAAACAACAGCTGAACTAATCAATAATGGCAGGAATGGTTATCTGCAGCACCAGTACACTTCCTGTCGATGAGTCCAGTAGTTGTTACGATATTTCGGGTCGTGTTGGACGAGTCGCCGTCTCCATCTTAAAGGAAACCATCAGAAAAGGATTTCCCAGCATGCCTCTGGCCCTGTACGCCTGCAGTATCTGAAGTCGGTGTGTGTGTGTGTGTGTGTGTTACTGTGTGTGTGTGTGTGTGTGTGTGTCAGTGTGTGTTGAGCACGCTGCGTGGCACCCAGCCCTCGGCGGCCGGCGAGTCGCTGTTGGCCGGCCGGTAGACCAGACTCTGACCCTGCTGGTTGGACGCCAGAATCTGAACCTTCTCCCCCCGAAACACAGAGATCTCGTCCTCCCGCACCGCCACGAAGTCCTGCAGCACCAGCACCAGCTCCTGAGGGGTCAAAGGTCACATTATCAAAAAACAAACATCTGGAATCTTTTTTGGCTCCAATCTGAACTTTAAAGACCAGGAAGCTTCTGCAGGTATAGAATAAAGACGGGGAAGTCCGAACCTGGTCGTCCTGCTCGATGTCAGGTTGAGGCTGAGGGGCGTGGCCGTTGGGCGTGGGCGGGGCCGACGGCGGTCGCCCTGACGACAGAGGGCGGGTCACAGAGATCCCGCCCTCCTTCTTCTGGTACTCGATGGGAGACTGAAGAGCTGTGAGCACAGAAGAGTTCAGAGGGTCAGGTTAGATTCAAGGAAGATTCAGGGGACTTTTAGGACATTTCAAGGATGTTTTCAAGGCAGATTTGAGAATGTGCTCACCTGACAGGAAGTTGTTCTGAGCATCCAGCAGGGTGGCGATGGTCTCCCCCCAGGTCATCTTGATGCTGGCGGAGGATGCCTGCAGCGTGAAGCGCTCCGCCGAGCCACGAGACCACAACACGAACTTACAGGGATCACCGTCCACGCTGTCCTGCATCGCCAGGTAACTCACCTGGTCACACACACAAATAACACCATTATTCCCAGTGTCAACCGGTCTCCCGCAGATCCGTGGCTTGAACCAGTCTCACCTTGATGCTGCTCTTGAACTGGTATCCCGGGTTGTTGGAGCCTTTGCGCAGCAGTTCGCTGAAAATGATGATCTGCTCGAACAGGAAAACTCTGCGCTCTTTACTGCGAGACAGAACTCCTCCGTCCTGCTCCCAAACACAGAAGGTCTCCTGCTGCAGCAGCTTCCCCTGAGACGTCAACTTCCCCTGCACAGGTGAGGACAGAGAGACAGGTGAGAGTCTGTTACGTTCCATCTCGTCTGTCTCTTGTCCGTTACTGCTGTTTTAAAGCTGCATGATTTGTTTTCGGCCACTTGGGGGCGGCAGAACTCCACTACAAGCTGAAAACTCCAAATTAAACTCCAACAAACAGAAAGTACTTTCACCTTTTCAAACAGCTACCTACTCAAACATCCAGTAGTCTCGTATAAAAATATTGATTACAGCAGCTTTAAAAAAAAGTCTGAACTGATGTTTAATCACATACTACAGCTCTGACCGCAGACAGACAGGTAGACAGACAGGTGTACCTCGTATCCCTGCAGGCGTCCCAGGTTCATCATGTCGTTGCAGCGCTTCGGCACCAATGACATCAGCTCCACCGCTTTCTGTACACACACACACACACACACACACACACACTCACAGCTGTTAAATATTACAGCAGCTTGATGAGGGTCTGCAGGTCGATGATTCACCGTCCTGCGTAAATCATTTAACATCATCACCATGACAACAGCAGCGTCTGTTAGCCTAACTTTTTGGAGCATGTGTGCGTTCAAGCTAAAACACGGTGTTACTCTGCTCTTTAAATGTTTAAAACTTCAGTAGGAGGGAGGCTGAGGAGGCCAACAGCCAATCACAACGCTACTGAAATATAACAGCGCGGCTGGGACTCACCTCGATCTCCTCACAGTCGAGTCCAGCTTTGGACGTGTACTTGAGAAAATCCTGATGGAACATGGAAGATGAAGATGTTTAAAATGTATTATTGTATTAATAAATAAACCCTCTGAGACAGAAACAGTTTGTAACCAGCAGCGTCCTCGCAGACCTTCAGCAGCAGCTGGTACTTTGTGATCCTCTGGATGGGTTTGATCAGGTAATCGCTGATCGACATCCTGCAGCTGATCTCATGCTGGATCTCCTGCAGACAGACAGGCAGAGAGAGAGACAGGTTCAGTTTCTAGCTTATAGCAGTCGTCTGTTGTTTGTGTTGCAGAACAATTTCATCTGAGAACTCATCAGTTCTCCTACTGATCCTCCACACCAAACTCCATTCAAAAATCAGCCCGTTTAGTCTGTTTTATGACTTTTTCTTGTTGGCCATTTGCTTTTATTTAACCAGGACGGTTTCTTCAGATGGAAATCGATCAGCAGAAACTTAATCAGCTAAAGATGAATCATTATTGTCATTAATCGTGATTTTTCCAGCAATAATTCTCTGGTTGCAGCTCCTCCAATGTGAGGATTTGGGGTATTTTAGTTTTACATCTTTGTAAATCAAATCTCTTTAGGTTTTAAGACAAAACAAGACATTTGCAGATGTCACTTTGGGTTCTGGGAAATTAAAATGGACATATTTCACTATTTCGGAACATTTTACAGGAAAAAACAACTAATCAATAATAACAGTAATTGTTAGTCGCAGCCTTTTTTCCCACAAACCAACACAGAATCAAGTAATCGAGTTAAGAAACTATATTAAAACTTCTACACGTGACCTTTTCAGTCCTTAAAATGTCTGTCTGTTATTTTCTGTCTCACTTCCTGTCTGTGGCTCTCAGCTCCAAGCTCATTGGTTCCTGCTGAAGACGTAGATCTTTAAAAAGACCTCACAGATATAGTTAAATTTTATCAAACAAACAGGAGGAAATAGAGCATTTGTTGGGGACTATTTTCAGCGGCGGATGAATCCACATTTGGTGCTCTAGTGAGTATTTGGGGCAGCAGGACGGTGTGTGTGTGTGTGTGTTGATGGTGATGTAACAGGAAGTGATGCGTTACCTCAAAGAAGGTCTCGTACTCGATGACGATGAACTCTGACCTCGGCTTGTTCTGACAGTAAACCACGTACATGTGGAGGCGACGCTCCTGCAGCACAAACACACACATCTTTAAAGACTGACGAGCTGATTTCTGTCTGTAAATCATGGCTGGTGTCTGCTCCTCACGTGTCTGATGAAGAGGTCGGCCAGCAGGTCGTGGTTCTGAACGCAGCGGTCCAACTCCACCAGGAAGAAGCTGAAAGAAAACACACACACACACACAGTGAGCGTGAGGGAGTGTGTGAGCGGGACGACGGGAACAAGTGTGTGTTTGTTGGTGTGTGACGGACTCGCGGTGCCAGTCGTAGATCTGCTGGATGTTGCCGAAGACGATCTTGTCTTTTCCTCTCATGTCCTCTGGGATCCCTCGGACCTCCAGCCGGGACATGAAGCCCTGAGAGACGCAGACGCAGTGTTTAACCCTGAACGTGTTCTCGCCAATAAAACTCATTTCTGATCTGTCTCACCTCCACGATCACAGCCAGGTCCTTCACGTAGTCCTTCTCTGACTGGATCATCTCGTTGACCACAAACCTGCACGCACACACACACACACACACACACACACACACACACACACACACACACAGATCACTTGAAATGTGTGTTAACATTCACACAGATGCTCACGTTGCTGTGAATGTGTGTGTGTCTCACATGCGTCCTCTCAGCGCTTTGTTTCTCTGTTCGGTGTCCGACTCGTTGGAGCCCTGATCTGAATCCAGAGCCTGAAGAGACAGAAACAAGAGTCAGAACCTGGTCCAGAGCCCCTGCAGGAACCTGGAACATTTAGTGTGTGTGTCTCCAACGCAGCTACATGCTAAAGTGGTAAATATGACGTTCAGATTAAGTGAATGAACGGAGAGCAGAATCCAAACAAACTAAACGTCATGAACGAAGCTCTCAAACCACCGAAAAACACAAGATCAATAAAACTGATCAGTGAATTAGAACAGTGAGTTTCTGTGTTCAAAATAAGACTTTATTGACAGCCAGATGTTAGACATGAGAGACAGGTTACCTCGGGGTTGTTTGGGTCTTTGATGATCTGCATGGGGGGTGGTAGGAGGGTGTGGCTTTCCTCCTCTGGCTCCTCCTCCCCTCCACTCTGCCCCGCCTCCTCCTTCCTCGCCTTCTGCAGGAACAAACAGAAACACGACCTCATCTGTTCTGTCCTTATCCTGTGTGTGTGTGTGTGTGTGTGTGTGTGTGTGTGTGTGTTCATGTGTGTGCGTGTGTACCGTCTGTGCGTTGCCGGCGAGGGGTGTGGTCTGCTCCGGCCTGTTGTCCCGCCTCCTGGCTCTGATTGGAGGTTTCTTCTGTCCGTCAGCCTTCCCTTGACTCAGCCTCCGGACGGGACTCGTCAGCCAGCGCTGCAACAACACGCAGTTACCTCAGCTGCGAGTACCCGAGTACTCTGAGGTACTTGTACTTCAGTATCTCCATGTTCTGCTACTTTTTACTCCACAGTACTACAAGAGGACGATCAGCTGTTACCTTCAGGGTGTTTCCGGTTCCAGAGACGGTGCGTTTCGGCCCCGGAGAGCCGACGGCGCCCCCTGGAGCCCCGCCCACTCCATACACTGTGGGGGAGGTGGCACCTGAGAGAGAGAGAGAGAGAGCGTCATGATGCGTTCACTGCACATCAGGAGGGTGAGTAAACTGAGTGCTGGTTCTTGTCTCACTCTGGCTGCTGGTCTGAGTGTGGAGCCCCGAAGCTTCAGAGCCGCAGAGACTCGAGTCTGCAGAGACAAACAGAGTCTGATCAGGAGACATCGATCCACAATCCATTTATTGAACTGCAGAACATCTGATCCCCTCACAGTCGTGTTACTGATTAGACCAATCAGGTTGAAGCTCTGCTGGGGTTCACGTGACATCATCATGTACTTATATAACAAATAAAGTTATAAATTACCCCGCAAAAAAAAACCCCAAAAAAACCCACTAAGTACTGAAAAAAACAACCAATCTGTCAGGACATTGAAGGCTCCATAATTTAATACTTATGTACTTTTACTCAAATAGAATATTAGTACTTTTACACTGCAGTATTACTACTTGAATAAAGGATGTGAGTACTTCTTCCAGAGCTGACGGACAGAGAGTGAGACAACACAGACAGACAGACAGACAGACAGACAGGTCTTCCTGTCGTCTTCTTTCAGGTCAGACTTTCAGTGTGTGTGTGTGAAACTCGTAGATAAAGAAACCTGCATGTCCTGTTCAACACACACACTGTACGGACATAATAACATTCCTACATGTTGTAATGTAGAGAGACAGAGAGAGAGACAGAGAGACAGAGAGAGAGAGACAGACAGAGAGAGAGACAGACAGGTCAACACAGTCACCTTGCTCTGTCACTCATTAACCAACACACACATTTCCTGTCTAACACTCGCTCGTCCTCTCTCTCTCTCTCACATACAGACCCACCTCGCTCGTCCTCTCTCTCTCTCTCTCTCACATACAGACCCACCTCGCTCGTCCTCTCTCTCTCTCTCTCACATACAGACCCACCTCGCTCGTCCTCTCTCTCTCTCTCTCACATACAGACCCACCTCGCTCGTCCTCTCTCTCTCACATACAGACCCACCTCGCTCGTCCTCTCTCTCTCTCTCTCACATACAGACCCGCCTCGCTCGTCCTCTCTCTCTCTCTCACACATACAGACCCACCTCGCTCGTCCTCTCTCTCTCCCACAATCCATCCACAAACAGCAGAACAATCCCAGCATGCACCTGTGCCCCTCTGCATGCTGCCACATGTCCTTTCAGACTGAACACAAATAAAAGAGATGAAGACGGGAGGACAGAGGTGTTTCTGTCCTCAGAGGGCGGGGCTAGAGGGAGAGGGGGCGTGGCTACAAGTTTCACTGCTGACAATAAAAATAATACAAATAAATTCATTGCAATGACAAAAAAAACATACAAAATAATGAAAAAGTAAAGACAATAATAAAAAATTATCCAATTAAAAAATGAAGAAAATAAAAATAAAAAACAAAATGAATTAGGTTTAAATAAGAATATGATCAATTAAAATACATAAAAATAAAACAAGGTAAGTGTGATTAAAATAAAATATGATAAAAACAATGAAAGAAACGTGACAAAATACAAACTAAAATAGAAAAATGTAATTGATAAAAATAAAATAAATGAAACAAAGTAAGCAAAATAATTAAACTAATTAAGTTTGAATAAAATACAATGAAATAACTCGGCAATATAAAATATTACATCGAGAATTCAGATTGGTTAAAATGAAATGAGACAAACTAGTAACATTTAAAAACCAAAATAAATAAAGTTTGAGTAAAATACAATATGACAAAAAACAATGAAATAAACATTTCAAAATAAAATTAAGAGAATCTAATTGATGAAAAAGTTTGAATCAAATGAAACATTTGGCAAATTAAAGGAAAATAATACAAAACCCTAAAAGAACAAACTGAAATGCAAAAGAGAAAGTTAAATAAGATAAAATCTAAAGATATTTAATGTGGAAATAAACTAAACAATGTGAAACTATTTACAGTTAAATTAAACCAAAGAAACGTCTTTATTTTTAAACTGCAGCTCCCGTTGTTTCCTGAAGACCCAGCAGGTAACACACACACACACACACACACACACACACAGTCAGGATGTTAAACTGCAGATTCCTGTTGAGACTGAAACTCCTTCAGGTCAATGTTTAACCTGAAACTGTCTCACCTCTGGACTGTGTGTGTGTGTGTGTGTGTGTGTGGGGGGGGGGGGGTGAGAGAGACATCTTGCCAAACCAGATTACAGATTAAAACTCGTTCATTCTCTTGTGGTTAAATTTGAATGTAAACACTGAAACACTAAACCAAACCCTTAAATCTGTTCTGTCTTTTAATGTGGACGTGAGGCTTTAGCGCCACCACCTGGTGCAGAGTGTGGCTGCATGTTTGTTATTTATTACAACAACTGCAAATACAGATTACACCAGTAAAAATGTATTGAGCTGCTGTATGTTCTCTTTCCTCCTGCTCTCTCTCTCCCACCTTCAACCCAATTGGTCGAGGCAGATGACCGCCCACCTTGAGCCTGGTTCTGGTTCTGGTTCTGGTTCTGCTCGAGGTTTCTACCTGTTACAGGGAGTTTTTCCTTGCCACTGTCTCCTGGTGCTGCTCACAGTGGGAACTGTTGGGTCTCTGTAAATATAAAGAGTCGGTCTGGACCTGCTCTATATGAAAAAGAGTCCTGAGATAACCTTGTTATGATGCTATATAAATAAAACTGAATTGAATTGAATTAAAACTAAAGGCTGAAGTGCAGGACAAACGTTACCTGTGAGGACATTAAGCTTGTTACCTTTGCACAGGTGTAACTAATAACATTTAACAGTGTCTCAGTAAGATGTCCGCCATGTAAGAGGTCTTCTCCACAGCTTTCATGCTCAGCTGCAGAACAAGCAGACGAGGACTTTACTACAACTTTACAACCATTTAAATATTTAGGAGGCGCACACACACACACACACACACACAGACAGGATGTGTGTTGAGGATGTTTAAAATTGCCTCTGTTTAAACAGGAAGTGACATAGGGCAAACACAGGAAGTGCTGCAGCAGCGGCAGATGGTGGAAGGAGTAAAAGGGACTGAGAGGCCATCGGACCTGATGTGGAGAAACACAAGCTGTGACAGGTCCGTGAGCCGCGCTCTCATTGGTTAAGCACATCACAAACAAATGAACCTTGAGTCAACTGTCACTTTTAATCTACACGTTGGTGGTTCATGTTGCATGATGACGGATGGTGCACCACGGTGACGAGGTGGGGCTGGGTGGTGTTTGAGAGGTTTTGGTCTGATACTGAAACTTAGTGAACTGATTTTCTACAGAAACCTTTTTTTTTTTAACTGAACAAACAAGTCAAAGTCCTAAAATGTTAAACGTCAAACCAGCAGCCTGAAATCTGCAAAATTACAACTTAAATCAGAAACCGTCCGACCCAAGAATCTGAGAAAGCGTCAGCACCAGCTTTCACTACTTCACCGTCGACCTTGTGTTACTTGTGTAACATCAGTTAAAACAGAGTCTATCCAGATACTCACCCCGCCCAGCGCTCAGAGTGGAGGACGAGTTGGAGCTGTTGGAGGAGGAGGTGGTGGTGGTGGAGGAGGAGTTGCAGGAGGAGGAGGAGGTGGTGGTGGTGCACGTGGAAGAGGTGCTGGAGGAGGTGGTGGAAGCCGGGATGAGCCCCTCCATGTCGGCTGCACTGTGGGAGTGTGACAGGCAGAGGGCGCTCATCGGCAGCAAGCCCTCCTGCAGGGGAGCAGACAGGTGTTGAACACAGTGTCCAACAGGTGAGGAGCGAGGACAGGTGCACAACAACAGCTGCTTACTTCTTCACATGTTTGGTTTGTGGGGACGTCTGATTTATTTACCTGCTGGGGCGTTTGATCTGTCGTTCTGACCAGACACCACCCGGGCCGTTCGGCTGAGCGCTCCACCAGCTCCACGGTCTGACCACAGCGGACGCTGAGCTCTCCTGGTGTCCCGGAGGAGAAATCCAACAACACCACCACTAACTCACAGCCTCCTGACAGCTGGACAGACAGACAGACAGGTGAGACAGGTGAGACAGGCTGAGGGTGTTGGATCTGTCAGTCTGATAAACGTCAGACTGTAATATAAATAAATACAAATCTCATTAAGTCGCCAATAAAAAACATATGAATCATCACTTCCTGCAAACAACCGAAACCTTTACGTGATCAATGATCCGTCAAGTCCAGGTTCTGATCGAAGACCAGAGTACTGTCCCACGAGACCAGCGTCAGACATGACAGCTTCAGGAAGTCAGCGGGGACGAATAAACACGTCATCCTGATATACGTCCTCCACCCGTCCAATCACAGCAGGGCGCACCGAGCTCTGATTGGCCGGGGATGAACTGGATGAAAACATCATGTGATCTTGGACAACGAGACCGTATCGCCATGGTTACCAGTGACTCTGTGTGTGTGTGTTGACTGATGGTGAACTCGAGCACATGGGCTGCAGCTGGTGGACACACACACGCACACTCAGAGGGTCTGTGGGGACTGGTGGGGTGTTCCCCGAGCAAATCCAACACAGATGTGATCACACCTCAGTACAAGTACTCAAGTACTCGACTTTGAGTATTTCCAATGTACGCAGCTTCATACTTCTACTACACTACATGTGGTGGAAGAAGTACTCAGATCCTTTAATTAACAGTAGTAAAAGTAGAAATACTGCAGTGTAAAAGTACTCTGTTACAAGTAAAAGTCCAGCATTTATTATATTATTATAGAATATTGTATTGTAGATCGTCAATGTGGAGCCAGTTTTATATACTTTGTGTACCTCTGGGTACATTAGTAGTGTAGTACTGCATCATGTTGTGTTTTTTATTAAAAAGTAACTTAACTAAAGCTGTCAGATGAATGTAGTGAAGTAAAAAGTACAATATTTCCCTCTGAGGTGTACAAGTATGTCAAAATATCTTGAGGTACTTGCACTTTACTTGAGCCAGAGACAACATCTTCAATGCAGCACAGAGTATTTTTACAGTGTGGTATTAGTACTTTTCCTGCAGTAAAGGACCTGAATACTTCCCCCCACCGCTAACAACAGCTCCGGGGTCAGAGGTCACAGCAGCAGCCTCTGACCCCGCCCTCAGCCAACCAACAGCAGGTAAAAGAAATCAAACGTACCTCGTCAGGAGAGCCGAGAAGAAGCAAACGTTTCTAGAAACAATCTGACGACAAACAGAGGAAACTCCCTCTCTCACACACACACACACCCAGCCAGCTGCAGCCAGTGGTGAGGTCATGAGACTGTGTGACACACCCCTCTGGATACACAGAGTGTGTGTGTGTGTGTGTGTTACCTTGTCGCTGTCGGCGGTGTTTTGCGATGTTCGGGAGGCGATGGAGACGGTGTCGGGCTGACTGCTGGCATCACCCAGACTGTCTGCATCCTCACTGGTCTCCCTGAGAGACAGACAGGCAGGCATGAGAGATACAGCATGTGGCCAAAAGTATGTGGACACCCCTTCCATGCGCTTTAGAGTACTTTCGGTCTGGACCCCTTAAGGAGTGTCTGTATTTGTGCATTATTTTAAAAAACGAAACTCCTTAAAAACTTTTAAACATTTTAAACATCACAACCCTTAATTTACTCATTAATTAGGAATATTTGACAATTCCATTAATGGTGTTTTTAAATCGGTTTGCGTGGATTACAGGGTTTTTAAGAGGTAAACACCCCATGAATTTACAACATAGTCTTACAGTTATCCCTTAATTTGTACCTTAAAAGAAACTTTTTCCATTATGGTTCAAATTCAGGAGCTCAACCCAAATTTGGGGGATGATTTTTACTGAAGTAAAGTCATGAGGCTGATGATTGATATGCCGGATTTATCAGAAATAACTAATAATGTGTATAAATCCATCATGCTGGTTGTATGAGGTGTCAGTGTTTGATGATGAGCAGGGCAGCAATAAACTGAGTGATTTCTGAATGGAGTTTGGTGTGGTGCTTTTGAAAATCAGAGGACAGAATGTACTGGAGTTAAAACATTAACAGCAGTACAGAGGGTCAAAGGTCAGAGGGCAGTTTGAGATCACATGGTTGGAGGCATCTAACATGAATTTGTGTCTCTGAGCGCTGACCGGCGGCTGATGCTGCGCTGTCGTCCCAGGGTGGGGTTGGGTGTCTTGGGGAGGGGGATGGGCTCCCTCAAAGCCCCCCGCAGGTGGCCCCGCCTCTCCTGGATCACCTGTCGAATGCTGCGGACCCACTCCTGCTTCAGCTCCAACGATGACGCCTGTGCAGAGAGAGGACGACAGGTAGACAGCCCCGGGACATTACAGTACTGTCATTAACATGTCATGAGGTGGAGGTGAACGGGAGCCATCGGGAGTGCAGATACCTTCAGGACCGTCTTGTTGTCGGATGTCGGCGTTCGTCCAACCCACAGGGCAAACTTACAGGGATCCCCCTCTATGTGCTCTGTTACACCAAGCTCCGAGGTCTGAGAGAGAGACGTGCAGTGAGAGTGAGACAGCAACAGGTAAAGCAGGTGATCAGTTGTTAGCTGTTTGGTGTGTTGGTTTGATTGTGAGGACATTTCACCAGTTTACGTACCAGCTTATGGGGACGTTTTTGTACTTCTTTAGGACAAAGGAAGCAGTGTGTCCCCATAAACCATGATCACACTGGTTTGGAGATATTTGCTGCCTTTGAATTAAACTCATAAATTATTTCTTATTTACCTGGGAAGTCAAGTACACAATGTGCTTAGTGTTAAGGTAGTTTAAGTAATGACTCTCCTGTATAGAGAGTAAACACCATGTTTGAATACAGCAAAATGTCCCCATAAACCACTAAAACAACCTTTAAGTGTTTGATATTAATGTTAATTAAAGACTCTAATTTGTAGGGACCTAAAAGTCTCCCAAAGTTGTTAAAAATGAAAGATGGCTTGAGAATAATGAGCATATTTAAGTACTAAAGTAAAAACAAACATTATATTTCAGTTAAAGGGCTGAATGTATAAAGAGGTTGTAGGGAGGAACTGAACATGTATAACATATTTTACAGGTAAAAAATAAAATGTATTATAAGGTGTGTGTGTGTTTTACCCTCAGTCTGCTCTTGTAGAGGTATTTGGTTCGTCCGGACGAGTCTTTGATCTCCTTGCTGAAGATGAGTGACAGCTCGAACAGGAAGAGGTGTCGGTCCCGCCCCTTCCTGATCAGAGACTTTGGCTCCCAAACCAGGAAGGAGTCCTGCAGGAGGAGCTCCCCCTGCACCTCCAGACCCTCCTCCAGACCTGACAGGGACATCACAGTGAGGACAGGTTCAATGTCACCTCTTAACATCGGACATATCCTGAAATATATCAGATTTTATTAGTATTTACCTTCCAGCATGCTAACGTGCATAGCATCGTTAGCTCTCTTTGGGACGCTCAGCATCACGTCCAGGCCTTCCTTTATCTCGCCTTTCCCCTCCTCGCAGCACGCCAGCAACTCCTACAAACACACACCTTCATCAGTCCGTCCTTCACAGGAAACACAGGTGAGTTCAGTGTATGTGACACCTTTGTTGTTTTAACGAATGAACACTAAAACTATGATGAGATATTTATTATTCACAAACGTTAAAAATAAAAAACGCTCAGAGGAAATATTAATAATACAGTTACAGTGTTCTTCCACACCATGTTCTTATGAAACAACGTTATATGCTATTATATACTTTGCATGTTTAAGCTTTTTTAAATGCTTTTTATTAGTATTATCCACATCATAAAGCCAAAAGCAACAATCGCATCATTACAAAATATTTTAGATCCATCACATGAAAAGAAAAAGTGCAAAGAAACAAAGCAAAGAAGAAGAATTAATAAATATAATAAACACGTACTTATATCTCTTTTTTCATAGGAACAAAGTTACATCTTAGTTTATATGTTATGTTATTTTAGCATTTCCCTTCATCTGGACAGTTGCTGAACTTTTTGCAGCTAATTCATTAAAAACTCATCTTTTCTCTCTGATCTGATCCTTTAAAAATACATAAATAAAATAAATAAAATCATACTGGCTGAAAACGTTACCTCGAACAGATAAAAATAAACATAAAAAACGGATGTCACCTTCAGGCTCCTGCTGCTGCTTTTCAAACTAACATACAAAGTGTTTCATCTCATATTCTGGGCACTCAGACCAGATCCTCTGGGCTCCACATGAACCGCTCTGGATTTAAAGCTGCACTCGGTGAAATCCTCAGCGGCGGAAGGAACCAACACTCAGTTTCCTGAAACGCGTCGGTTCAGTTTCTCTCTGGATCTAACAGCCATTTAAACAAATGCTGCATTACCTTCAGCAGCAGCTGGTACTTGGTGATCCTCTGAACCGGTTTGATGAGGGCTGAAGAGATGGAGTTGGCCAGACCATGTCTCCTCTGGACCTCCTGCACACAAACACAACAAACCTGTTATAAACTGAAGCTTTTCCAGCCTCTGACTGCAAATCAAACCGCCCCATTAATACAAAGCAACAACTACGTGCAACCTGCATCTACTGAAGGGTCAGAAAACATAACCCCGTCATTTCTGGGAAAAAAAGATCCACATAAACTCAAAGAAATATTCTTCTCCATAATGGTTGAATTGTGTGCCAGTCTGACGTGTACAGCAGAGACAAAGTATGCATGTTCAGCTGACCTGCTGTGGACTGACTAAATGACTTTTTAGGTCAGCGGCTCCCTGCCAGTCCAGCCTCAGGGTCCGAATTTCCCTTTCAAGTCACTGTCACGCTCACAGACCAGCGTGCCCAAACCCACTGAGCCACCACTCAGTTTTAATACTCAGAAAATAAAGAACTGGAGCTTAAACTGGATGAGATGACAGCAGTTACTCACAGTTACTGAAATAATAAAGAGAAGAAAAGTTGTTTTTTACTGTTTCTGTGTTTAGTTTCAGTAAAACCAGGTTTATAGTCGGTGTCTTCAGCGGGAGGTCATGTGACCAACAGAGCCATTACCGATAGGCAGTCTGTACAGTTCATGTCCTGGATGTGTACTCGTGTAGTACATATCGTAGTACATCTTGCAGTACCTGCTGTGGAGCTTGTAGATGTCCTGACTCACAGGAAACGGTACTTCAAAATAAAAGCATTGTTTTGTAGATTCACTACACTACACAAGATTTTTTTTCTTGCCTTCACCTGTTGGAACCAACTGCTCATTATTACATGAACAGTTAAAAGTTATTTAACCTTATTTGTGCACTAATTGAAGATCTTTGCTATTAGCACCAAATTACATTCTCTTCCTGAGAAATCACAGTTACACATATTTTCATTACGTGAATGATCAGAGATCATGAAGTTATCAGGATCTGTGACAGATGCTGACCTCGAAGAATCCCACGCCGTGCTGCTGGATCAGTAAACTGGAGTCTGGCTTGTTCCTGCAGTACGTCACGTACATGTGGAACTTATCGGCCTGAGACACAAACAGGAAGTTTCACTTTCACTATTTCCATCTGTCATTTACATTTTTGATGCATCAAAGTGAATTTAAACCGGTTACCCAGGTAACGAAGCAGTGTCCAACGTCCTCAGGAAGCTGCTCGTAGTTTTCCAGCTCCTTCAGGAAAATACTGCAAAACACAGAGTACTGCGTTACTACACACACAATACTGCATTGTGCAGTATTATAGTGGAAATAAATACACTGTATGTACTGTAGCTCTGGAGTACTGTAGTACATTTTGCAACACATGGGTATGCTGTCTGCTTGTGTAGTAATGTAGAACTGTAGTACTAGTTCAGGTTATACATAGTACATGTTGCACTGGTGTAGTTTATATCCAGTAGATATCCTGGATGTGTACTACTGTAGTAGTAGTACTGTATTGCAGTATATTTTGCAGTACCTGTTGTGGAACTCGTAGATGTCCTGGATGTTTCCGAACACGATGTCGTCCTTGTTGGTGAGACCAGATGGGACGTCCTCTGAGCCGCTCGTCATCTCCCACAGGTACGTCTGCACCAGGAACAGGTATTACTCTCAGGAAATACTACCCACCATGACGTAGTACTACATGGCACTGCATTATTCATATAGTTTAAATGTGTTGTGTGCAGTTCTGTCAGCAGAGGGCGCTGTTGGTGAAGTACTGCATGACATAAAACTATGTTGAATGACAAAGTACTACGTGGTATTTTAGAATCGTACGTGACTTTGTGTGTTACTGTGTGGCTGGAGTGTATTCTGTGGTACTGTGTGGTAAAAAGTACTGCAGTACTATGAAGCGTGTACCTCAATACACTCCTGCAGATCTCTGACGTAGACTCTCTCTGTCTGAAGGAGCTCAGCCATGATGTACCTGAGAACACACACACACACGTTACAAAGCATGTACAACGTTAGTACTACTACTAGTTTTAGTACTAATACTACTCACTCTTTCTTGCGTGCGGAGCGTCTCTTCTCGTCGCTGACCTGATGGCTGGGGTCGGACAGGTTGACCTCGGGGTCGGAGTCCGACAGACTGTTGGGGATCAGCTCCAGCTCCAGGTCCTTATTGTCCTGACGGGGACACCATACAGCATGCTCAGTAAAGGTGAGTCTACGTACGAAATACTGTGACTTTACTCAATAACTTCTGTGCTTTTACCTGTGAGCACCCTCCCAGCGCCGTCTCCAGCAGGTGGCGGTACTGTCCCACCCTGACAGTGAAGTCGCGGTAGCGTTTATCCACCGTGGCAACGCAGCGCCGAAGCTCCGTGCGGTGGGCGTGGCCTTTAGCCAGCATGCTCTCAGCCAATTGGATCAGCAGGTGAACCTTTTCCTGTGTGTGCTGAGAGACAGAGAGACAGGTGAGTGATGGTGTTAGTGAATGTATACGTGTGTGTGTGTGTGTGTGTGTGTGTGTGTGTGTGTGTTCTCACCTTGGCGGACACACAGAACTCTCTGTGTTGGTTCAGCAGTTCTTGCGTCTCAGACACCGTTGCCCCCGGCGATGTGTGCGTGGCCAGGTAGTGGTCACCTGACTGCTGTAGCCAATCCAGAGCCTGCAACCAAACGTGATGTCATGGTTCTTATATAAAACACAGTACAGCAGGGTTTCCATTGGCCGTAGCGAAACAGGAAGTGAGTGTCATGTGACCTTTAAATACAAGTCCCAGTTCAGTGT
This sequence comes from Macquaria australasica, assembly GCA_005408345.1. Lineage (NCBI taxonomy): Eukaryota > Metazoa > Chordata > Actinopteri > Centrarchiformes > Percichthyidae > Macquaria > Macquaria australasica. The sequence continues at coordinate 4,953 of SEMN01001541.1, read as the reverse complement.
CTGGATTTAGCCACTTACAACTGTTATAATTTTCGTTCTAATTAATAATTCCAACATGGCGATTTATCAATATTCTATCAGTGTAATGAGAAAAACGTTGTCTACCTGCTGGGTGTGGCTCTGGAACATCAGGTACTGCTGGCACTGATCCAGTCTGCGTTTCTTCAAAGTCCAGAAGTGAAGAACTCTGTTTTCCCTCTGGAGCAGCTCACTGAGGATACCTGCACACACACACACACACACCTGGATCAGTAAAATGTATTATATTTAAACATGTATAAACCAGTTAACCGTGGAGTTCCTCAGGGCTCTGTGCTGGCTCCACTGTTCTTCTCTATTCACACTAAACATTACTTGTGTCTTTCTGTGTGTGCGCGTGTCCGTTCACCTTTGACCTGTTGCTCCGGCACCCTGGAGTGCCCGGTGACCTCGGTGACCCCTGTCACCCCGGAGATGGTGACGCTGTGGCCCGAGATGTTCGCCATGGTGACGCTGTTGCGGTGGATGTACTTGAGGAAAACTTCGGCGTTCCGCCTGGCCAGAGTGCAGGCCTGTCGCCATGGAAACAAGACTGTTAGGGACCCCATCGTATTACAGCGACATGTTGACCTTTATGAAATACACTTGAAGTCATTATTAGGGACTAGTCAAGACATTTCCAGACTATCCAAGGCTTTCCAAGGCTATCCAAGTTTACTAGATACAATCAAACAAAATGAATTCTCCAAGACTATTAAGCAACATCATTCAAGATTATTAGACACTTCCTACACAGTGAGTGTTCCAGTCCTGAACGTGGCTTTTCTGACATCACCTGCTAATAATAGGATAACTGTTGGCCTTGGACGTAACCCTGGGTTGCTACTGTAGCTTGTAAGCTAGTTAGCCAGGCATGCTAATGTTTGCTGACAAACATACTGTTGAATCAATTCCTTTCACATTTGCTCTTGTTTTTGGTTTTATAAAAGGCTAAAAAAGACATCACCTTTTCTCCATGTACACCAAAGACTGACAAACCTGCCCCGCCTAGTTATGCTAAGCTATGATTGGACGATTCGGAGCTTTTCCAGCTCTCCTCACCTTCAGGAACGCCTCCTTCTGCTCCATGTGTTTGTTGATGAGCGGCATGAGTTGCTCCGGCTGTCTCTCTCCACCTCCACACCAGTCCTCCTCCCTGCGGTACTCCTGCTCCAGACTCTCCAGCACCCCACACACCTGGAGAGACAGGCAGACAGGCAGGTAGGTAGGTAGGTAGAGAGACAGACAGACAGGTGGTAAAGTAAGACTACAGTACCTGTTGGGATGTCCTGTAGAAGGCTGCAGAGGCGTTGACCAGTTTGAGTCTGTCTTCAATCCTCAGCATCAGAGTCTGCCAGTGCAGCGCCACCGTCTGGGCACAAGACCTCACTGCATCTGGATCATAGTGACCTGACCTGGGGAGGGGGCAGGGGGGTCAGAGGTCAGAGGACACATGATTGGGACAGTGTGTTAATACAGGACTAACAGGTTCTGGATGAGGATTAACGTGTTGGTTTTAATCAGAACTCTTGTCTGTGTGCTAAAAGTACAGAGCTGGAGTCAGGACGTGGTTAGCCTAGCTTAGCATAAAGACTGGAAGCAGGGGGAAACAGCTAGCCTGGCTCTGTCCAACGTTCTAAAGTTCTGGTTATTAACTTGTCGTGTGCAGATACGCAGCATTATAAATCAGTCCAGTACAGACAGTAACTGACCTGACCAGCAGCTCTGCTCGCTGCTGCAGAGCCAGAGCCACCTGGTGAGTCCTCTGCAGGGAGTCCGCATGCAGCAGAGCCTGCAGGGAGAGAGAGGGGGAGACCACGTATGTCCACTTCATTTCCATTCATCCAACAGGAGGATTTGTGTGTGTATAAATTCCTCATTGGTGTCCCGTTGCCATGGTAACCCTTACGTCTGTCCGCTGTGATGGACAGCACACACATTACCCCCCCACACACACACGTGAGGGAGGGGTCACTGATTCACTGTCTTCATCTTCCTATTTGTAAAGTTGAATTTCCCCAAATGCACTTTATTTAAACTGTCGTCGTTTTGTGTTGGTGTGTATTTGTGTGTGTGTGTGTGTGTGTGTGTGCGTGCAGTAACCTCTATGGCCTGCTGGAGGCGCTCGTGCTCCCTCTGCAGCTGCTCGGCTTCAGACAGACAGCTGGAGTTCAACATGCAGGACGACAGCATGACCTCCCCCTCTGAGATCCACCCCAGCACCTGAGACACCGACAGACAGACAGACAGACAGGTGGAGGTGATCCCCTGCAGTAGTGCCTGGGTGTCACCTGGACCTACAGGTGTGTGAGTGTGTGTTACCTGTTTGACCTGGCTCTGCAGGTGTCTCAGCTGCAGGTTCTGCTCCAGGTGTGTGTGTGTGTGATCTGCAATTTGCTGCATCTCCTTCTGTTTGTCCTGCAGGAGGCGCTGCAGCTCCTCCACCTGAGAGGAGAGACCCCCCTCCGCCTCCGACAGCTCGATACCTGACACACACACACACACACGACTTTAGACCTTCAGAGTGAGGCATTTTTGGCTGTTAAGGTCCTCACAAGTATAATAATACAACTGTGTGTATGTGTTTTAATCTCTATTCGTGTTTGTGTGTGTGTGTGTGTGTGTCTCCATGGCAAATTCAATACGCTGGTTTCCATGGGGACCAGCTGTGTGCTTCAGAGAGCAGTTTCCATGGCAACCCCATCCCCCTTTTCCCCTTTTCCCCCATCCTCCCATTATCCTCTTTGCCCCCCCGCCCCTGTGTTACTGAGCTGGTCAGGCTGATGCTGTAGTTCAGCCTGAACTGTTCTGCTTTCTGCCTGTTTATGGTTGTCTGACGCCATCAAAGGCCCCTGGAACCCCCTCAAGGAAAGCCAAAACCCCCTGAAGTACCGCCGCAAGCCCAAAAATGAAATCCAAAATCTGGAGGCACTTCAAGGACCACAAGAACCCTTTAATGAATCTCTACCTCCTCAATTGTCTCTGCGAACTGTTCAGGGTAGCAGCCTCAAGGACCACTGGAGCACTGTCACGGATCTATGGAAAACCTCTGGAACCCTCATAGGAAGCACTAGAAACAACCCAAGGATCCCTAGAACCCACAAAAACTCAAGGAGGTTCCTCAATGTCCTTTAACCCTGTCAGTGACTCCTTGAATCTGATTAGGGACCAGTGGAGAACTATTAAGGATCTCTGAAACTTCCTCAAGGACCACTGGAACCCCATTAAGGAGCACTGAAAACCACCCAAGGACCCCTGGAACCGACAAAAAGACTCCTGGAGCCTCGTCAAGGACCACTGGAACTCCCTAATTCTCTACCCCCACTGGAATTCCCCCAGGGAGCACTTTGAAATCCCTCAAGATTCCTGGAACCCTGTCAGTGACTCATAGAATTTCCTTAAGGACCAGTGGAACCCCTTCAAGGACCACTGTGACCTCCTAAGGACTTCTAGGACCCCCTTATTGCCTATTGGAGCACTGTCAAGGGTCTGTGGAACTCCCTCAAGGTCCACTGAAAGCTCTTCAAGACAATTGGATCCTCCTCAGCGACTAGACTAGAATCTACTCAAGAACCTCTGGAAACCCTCAGCAAATCGTAGAACCAACCCAAGGTATCCTGGAACAAACTGGAAGACGCACTGAAGTCCCTCAAGGTCCCTGAAATCCTGTCAGCGTGACTCTTACCTGATGCCTGGACCTCAGTGATGTACTGCTGAAGGTCGTGACCTTGCTGGATGACCTCATAGATCATGTTGTTCATAGCCAGCCTCCGTTCCATGTGCCTGCAGGTCAATCAATCAATCAACCAACCAACCAACCAATCAATCAATCAATCAATCAATCAGTCAGTCAAAGGCCTTTTTTTTGATGAGTCATTTTTGAGTTGAGCCAGGATGACGTCATCACACTGTTTACCTGTGGATGCGCTGCTGTGCTAGCGTTAGCACCTCAGGGCTAGCCTCCACTAGCCGTGACTGGCCCAGTGCTAGCTTGTCGTGGTTTGCGTCGGCTAGCCGCGGCGATGCTAGCTTCTCCGCGGAGAAGTCCTGGGACTGTTTCTGGAGGTCCTGCTTCCAGGCATCCATTTCCCCGGTCACCTACCAAACACACATGCACACACGTGGGACCCAACCACGACATCACTTTGGGAGAAATGTATTGATTGTCATGTATTATGTGTAATGTATTGATTAGTAACAGTGCACCTCCAGCGTGCACTGGTGCAGGATGCGGAGCTGCAGGTAAACATCCAGTCGGATCTTCCTCTGGTGGAAAAGTTCCTCCAGCTGAACATGAGACTCCTCCAGCTGCTGCAGCACTGACTCCACATGGGCCACCGAGCTGCCCTGGGGCCTGAAACAAACGCACCTAAAATGGTTAAACGAGCCTTAAAACAAACCCAACAACACGGACTTTACAAACCAGAAAACACACGCACCCGCTCGCAAAACCAACCTCACGTGGGCCATAAAAGAAACGCACCCACAGGTTTTGCAAACCTACAACAAACACAAGCTCCACACAGGCTGCTCTGATGAGCGAATCAAACGCACCCTCACTCTCTGTGTACCTGAGTTGCAGGATGAGGTCTTCTCCTTCCCGGATGACACTCATCGCAGCTTCCTGTGGGTCAGGGTTAGAGTTAGGGTTAGTGTGTGAGGGTTAGGTGTCAGAGGTCGGGGGGTGTTAGGTTGTTACGACTGGGTTAGGTGTAGAGGTCAGAGGTCAAAGGTCAGGAGGTACCTGTGTGTTGGCCTGCTGCTGCTGCTGCTGGCTGATGAGAACCTGCAGAGCCTCAACGGTGTCCGGACAAACGCAGAGATCTGAGGAGAGCTGCTTCTGGAGGCCCTCCATCCATACTGAGAGCTGAGGAGAGAGGAGAGGAGGAGGAGGAGGAGGAGAGGAGGAGGAGGAGAGGAGAGGAGAGGAGAGGA
>SEMN01001540.1:0-45310 GCA_005408345.1 Macquaria australasica | reverse complement strand
CTAAGTGGTGCAGATATGCTTTATGGGTAAAAAAAAAAACTCTCTGAGGAGCTTAGCTCACTGACAACTTATTAACTTCACTCCTGACACACACACACACACACACACACACACACACTCACGCACGCACACACGCACTAGGGTCAGACTGATACCTTATGCACAGTATCACTGTATTTGTAATAGTATTTACTGTGTACATTTTCTAGGGCTGCTCAGCATAGCACTGATTCATGCTAGGACTTAGCAAATACTGCAGCTATATCTAGTAGGTAGGCTACTGATTACTATTGCCAGAGGAGAATTGTCAGGGCCCTTAAGTATGTTTTGAGATAAATCACAATCAAATTCGTTAACTATTGTGTCTCATTTTATATAGTTTCTAAGTCAAAATTAACCTTCCAACACCACTACATTTGTACTTGGCAAGTTGTCAGGGACCTCTGTCATTGGTGGTCCCTCTCTTATTTTATATACATTTCACTTCTAATTTATTTAAAACAATTTCCGACAGCTAGACATCCAAAGGGAAAGCTAACAATGGCCGCAGCAACTACGACCAAGGGACGTGGTTATTGTTGCTAGCTTGTTAGTAACACCATTTGTGTGACTGAACTTTAAAGTGGCTATAATCAATATTTTTATATTAACATTGGATCACATGAGTACTTGTACGTTAAAGGGGTTGCTGGTAGTAGTGAACCCACAGAGAATTATTACCATACTCTGCAGTTCCCCTCAGCTCTACAGAGCTTTATAGTGTCAGCTCATTGTTTTAGTTTTCTGGCATGTTTTGGTTCACTCTCACCACTATCATCAGCTTCGTTTTCAATCATAGCAGGGCGTAGTTTTCAGCAAAAAAAGCTTTACAACCCAATTCAATTCAATTCAGTTTTATTTATATAGCGCCATATCATAACAAAGTTATCTCAGGGCACTTTTTCGAGTAGAGCAAGTCTAGACCGACTCTTTATATTTACAGAGACCCAACAGTTCCCACCATGAGCAAGCACTATGCGACAGTGGCAAGGAAAAACTCCCTTTTAACAGGTAGAAACCTCGAGCAGAACCAGGCTCTAGGTGGGCGGTCATCTGCCTCGACTGGTTGGGTTGAAGGGGGAGGGGGGGGGAGCGGGAGAGAGAGAGAGAGCAGGAGGAAAGAGAACATACAGCAGCACAATACAGTTCCACATAGGGATGTGAAGCAATAGCTGTGGTAATGGCATTGATGTTAACACCAACACAAACAACACTAAGAGCAACATTATAATAACCCACTGTACTAGTCCATGCATTTGTTACATCTGGGCTGGATTATTGCAACTCTCTACTATCAGACTGCCCCAATAAGTCCCTTAAGACTCTCCAGCTGATTCAGAATGCTGCGGCACGTTTACTGACAAGAACCAGAAAAAGAGATCATATTTCTCCAATATTAGCTTCTCTACACTGGCTCCCTGTAAAATCCAGAATAGAAATTAAAATCCTTCTCCTCACCTTCAGAGCCCTAAATGGTCAGGCACCATCATATCTTAAAGAGCTCATAGTACCCTATTACCCCACTAGAGCACTGCGCTCCCAGAATGCAGGGTTCCTTGTGGTTCCTAGAGTCTCTAAAAGTAGAATGGGAGCCAGAGTCTTCAGCCATCAAGCTCCTCTCCTGTGGAACCAGATCCCAGTTTGTGTACAGGAGGCGGACAACCTCCTCACATTTAAGAGTAGGCTTAAGACTTTCCTCTTTGACAAAGCTTATAGTCGGGCTGACTCAGGTGACCCCTGAGCCACCCCTTAGTTATGCTGCTGGAGGCCTAGACTGCCGGGGGACTTCCTATGATGCACTGAGCTCCTCTCTCCTCCTCTTCCTCTCCATCTGTACGCCCTCATATCCCATCAATGCTTGTTACTAATTCAACATCTTCCCGTAGTTGTGTGCTTTCTCTCCTCTCTCTCTCTCTCTCTCTCTCCTTCTGTTGCTTTCTGCAGGTGTTTCTGCCTCCGGAGCTGTAGAGTCTGGATCTATGGTTGCAGCCACCTGCTGCCCCCGTGCTCCTGCTCTGCACCCGCTGCTGCTATTACTGTTATTGCTCTTATTATTAGTATTACTATTATAATATTGCTCTTAGTATTATTTCTGTTGGTGTTAACATCAATACCATTACCACAACTATTGCTTTACATCCCTATGTGGAACTGTATTGTGCTGCTGTATGTTCTCTTTCCTCCTGCTCTCTCTATAACCGCCCACCTAGAGCCTGGCTCTGCTCGAGGTTTCTACCTGTTAAAAGGGAGTTTTTCCTTGCCACTGTCGCCTAGTGCTTGCTCATGGTGGGAACTGTTGGGTCTCTGTAAATACAAAGAGTCGGTCTAGACTTGCTCTACTCGAAAAAGTGCCCTGAGATAACTTTGTTATGATATGGCGCTATATAAATAAAACTGAATTGAATTGAATTGAATTGTACTCTACCTGCTCAGAACCAAACAACAGACAGACATGCCACTGTGTTCACAAAGGCAATTAGCAGCTAGGCAATTGACAGATATTTCCCTCCAGAGTTAGTGAAGATCAAAACAGGGCTACATGGAGAAGGAATATTGGACTGTGTCTGCTGGATGTGTAAATATTTAACTGTTTGCTACTAAGTCTGCCATACCAACTTAAATGGTGATGTTAATATTGTGTTTACAGCTTGTTTCCACTGCCCTCAAGAGGCCACAAAAACAGTTATTGCAGGTTTAATGGAAATTTGAACTGCTGGAAAATATGTATGAAAGGCATTTTCATCAAAATATTACAAAAAAAGTAGGTGTCAGGATCACAGCAAAAGTAATGGCTACTGCCAGGAATGCTTGCTATGTTGGTCTGAGTTGGATGCTCTGACCTGATGACGTTTGACAAAGTTGGCGCAATGGCATCAGAATTCAGCTAACCAGCATGATATAATTCATCTGGATAGTACTATTATGGACACCAGGAAACCTTTTCTGGATGGAACATTAGTCATTGTGAGCTGTGGTTGTGTGTGTGTTGATTCATATGATTGTATTCTGTATAACAACTGTACATGTTGTGTGTTGATCAAGTGCTGTTTGCCATAATCAAAAATCACAGTTTGCTATTGTGACCACTGAAACTGAATCAAAATTCCAGTGGAATAAAATTACAAACCCGTGTTATTTCTGGGTATTAATTACAGGCCATTATTTGCACTTGTAAAAATGTGTCGCTCAGTGTAGTTCCACACCAACTTTAATCCAACGGTGTTATGATGGAATGATAAACATTGAGCAAAATTATTTTTTTAAATACTAATTTGTTGATTCAGAAATTTGTAGAAAGTCAGTAACCTCACTGCTATCTGTCTAGCAGACTGGTGTGGCTAATTTACAATAACAACTGACTACCAGCCAACCTTACTTTGAATTAACCTTAGGACCTGACCCCAGGTTCAGTTTTTCCACTGTACCCTCCTCTTTCCACCTCATTTCCTCAGTTTAACACTGTTTGATCCTTCCGTTTGAGCCACTCAAGAGAAATGTGTGTCTATGTATGCGTATGTATACTATGCGGCAGCCCCGTATAGTACACACAAACGTACTTCTTGTTTCAGATGGATATTTCTGTGCTCCTCTCATTGTTTTTATTCCTTGGTTTTTAATTTAATTCCAGTGAAGTCTTAAGGTCTACCATCAGTGATACTCATTGAACAGGCCTGTTCACCAGGTTCACAATGAAGCCATTCATTGCATATTATTCACACATATAAAAAAAAGAAAATGTTGTCACCTAGAATGCTTTAAGAAAATGTCAAATTTCATTACTCTGACTCCTCACCTACTTGTGTGACAAAAAAATCAATCCTTCTACTGCTAGACATTCTCAGAGAGTGCAGAAAGTAGAGGCACATCAAGTGGTTTATTCAGCATAAAATATACAGTACAGTAAAGAATTTGCTGTACCCAATTTGGTTTTTTTCTTTTATAAGATAAGTATTAATTATAAGTAATTTTATAACAAGTATTCAAAAGTGAGACGTAAAGAAATGCCACAGAGAAACAGCCTGGGATGAGCAAAAGAGTTCATTTGAATTGCGTATTTATAATAGCTACTAAATTGTATTAGTGATATTAAAAGAATCACTGGGTGGCTCTGTAAAGTTAAGAGAGAAAATTACTATTTTTTTAAAACTTTGGTGCTGTTGGGTCCATTCAAAACCCAATAATGAGCCAAATTCACACTGAATAACTTGAATAACCTGCATTCGGCTGAAAAAAAGGTGAAGACACCCAACCGTATTTCATCCTTTCAACTGCTTCTATATATATATATATATATATGTCTTACAAATACATAGGTTGAAGATGTACAGTTTATCAATAAAGCCACTTGTGATTTAGTATGATGTGTTTGTAATTAGCTCTGTCTCTGTGATAACTGTTTTTTATCCATATTTTCATATACTTCTCTTATGGATCACATTCCACTAATTTTCAATTTCAAATTATGTTCACTGATTCCATGTTGCTCCAGTGCAGGAGTGCAGTACTAGTGTAATGCTCCTATACCACAGAACAATGTCTTCTATCATTTTTGTGTAAAATACTTCTTTACACTGTAGTTGACTGCATTCTATCTTATATAGCCTAACACAAATTAAAACAAGTTAAAGTTTATACCAGTGATTTTTTTTTTACCCTTGCTGAGTGGCCATTCCATTTAACTGTAGCAATGCCCTCTAGATATCATATTTAAACTTCACTGACAACTGTGGACAGTTTGCGGACAAAAAGAAATGTTGTCTGCATCTCCAAATACCTAAATTCATGTTCAAATTTGAAAAGAAAACAGTGTTTAGGCATTTTGTCTAACTTTTACCTAAATGACCTGTAATATTGGTACGGCTTCCTAACAAACCTACTTACCATAAGAGCTATTTCTGTGTATATCTGTTGAGTGTAGTTTCACACTCTGATTCAGTAGACCACCTAAACACATTCTGCTGCTGCTGCTGCTACTGCTGCTGCTGCATACAGTCCAGGGTTTATCATGTAGCAGTGTATAGTGGGACCAGTAGTTCTGTATTAGCTATCTAACAACTAAACTATTCTCAGATGCCATTCCTTGGGTGTTTGGGTTCTAATGTGGATATATGGGGTCCCTGACAATTTGGGAAGCCCTGGTTTAACAGCTTTTCTTTTCAGTGCATCTTCAAAACAGTTCCTTGAGTCACAAAACAGGCAACTCATTTACATCACCAACATCTTGAAGTCCTTTTAGAACAGACATAGTGTAAAAAGAAACCAGGTGAATATAACCTGCACACAGACATACACACTCCAATGTTGATGGATGCGTGTTTCCTATTGGTGATCTGCTCTTGCGACTAATTTGCTCTCAGTGTGCGCGAGACCGTCCTTGACACATTATTGCTTACCTGCACGACAACGCGCACTGGCGTGCACGTGTCTCTGTAGCCGTGTATTTTCGGCGTTTAATTTGTAATGGGCTTCAACTATAGGTTACCATTTATCATCTTTACTACTATCAGCAGGTAAACCTCTCTCTCTCTCTCTCTCTCTCTCTCTCTCTCGCACACACACACACACACACACACACACACACACACACACACTAAAGGTCAGACACTTAACCCGCTTTAATCACAGGTGCTATTAACATCATCACGGCATTATGTGGAAATCAACACCGAGACATAAACTTTCTGTCACTTTCATATTTCAAAAGAAAATGCTGTAATTATCATTCAGTCTCATGTACTGCTGTTATCACCGCGCAAAGGCCATTTTGTCTGGCTTTGGCTTTATAATAATCTTCTTTCATAACTGAAAATATTCAATTACCGTGGAATTTACTTTATATATGTTTTGCTGACTTCTTCTGTCACACACTTATTTAAAAGAACCATTTTGGATTTTTAACATTTTCCCAGTTAACGACTCGTATGTTGTGCCATTTTTAATTTCTTCAAACGGCAGTCAAAATAGCAATATTCGTGTCCTTCTTTAGTTTGATTTCTTATTAAGAAATTATCGCGCACAATGCGTAAAAAAATATCCAAGAATATTATCCAAGAAGTGGAAGGATATTGGCCTGAATATGTTTTAGGATAATATCTAAAGGAAACAATGTCATTTTAAGCAGAACCCGATCATATTAGACGGGATTTAATAAATCACCATTATTATTATTATTATTATTATTATGTTTTATGTAAAAATGTTTTACAACAGTACATAATCTATGTATTTATTTTTGCAAAGACGACTCTACTATAATTTCAATCATATGTAATAATAATAATAATAACTTTTATGTATAGGCCAGAACATAAAATGAAGATAAAAACGCACAACACAACAAACTAATTTAAGTAAATATATACAAAATAAATAAAATAATCAAAACATATATTTTGTTGTCAAGCATTTTCAGGCCTTTAGTTTTGTGTATGTATTGCAAGTGTATTGATCATAAGCAGAGCTGGATATCTTACACAATAAAAGTTTAACGGATGGGGTTTGTCAGTTAGGCCTACTTTTTATTTTCGGCCCGTAAATCCCGGCACAGGTCAGAGCCGGATTCATATCCAGTTTTCTGAATGTGTTTAGGCTACATCGTAATTTAACATGTTTAATAGTAAATAATATATGACATCTAATCCTCTTTTCACAAAAATCACTGAATGACGCAAAGCACACTGTCACAGAAATACCTCCATGAACGTTTGTAATAGCCAAATAATCGTATGGAGTAGATTATATTTGACTTGTTTTAGATAAGACAAGTAGATCACTTTTTTAATAGCTCCAACAGACAACCAAAAGAAAAACTAAAGTTGCTTACAAAAGCCCTTATGTTGATTTCTGATCGGTTCTAAAGTTTATTTAAAGTGTTTTATATAGGCCTAGGTATTAAACGGTCTATAGAATAAAATCGGCTACCTAATTTTACAACCACCATGAGCAATATTTTCTTGGCTTGAGATGAGACGCTCGTGTTATTAACTTTGAAAGTCACCGTTTAATCTCCTTCAAGTAAACAGAGATTCTAGTTTATTGTGAAACCAAAAATGTGTAAATTAATACGACAAAACTGTTTGGGGTTTTTTTAAAGAAAAGCTAGCTTCGAGGGGTTTTAATGTGATTTACACACACTATAACCTAGGCCTACGCCTTCACGCGCATTCCTAAAAAAGTTATTTTTGACGGCTTGTTTCGCGCTAGAAATGCGTGGGCTTCTGGCCCGTACAGTCATTACAATTTCCTCTAGATACACAGACAGTGTCTCGAGCTTTTGGATGAACCATAAACCCAGCCGGCTATATGCCCGCGGACTTTCCTCTGCCAGATAAACAGGATTTGCGCGCTCACGTTGGCAGTGTAGCCTATTCACTATAACAGGGCGCGTTCACGAGCCCCGTTTAAAACCTAATCGGAGCTGTTTAGTTATTAAGCCACTTTTAGCTGTTATTCATCACGCACACCCTCACTCTCTTTCTTTGCTTAAGTTGCCCCCCCTCCAGTGTTGAAATGAATGAATCAGAAGCTTAATAGTGTGAGAGCATTAGCGCAGCATGCAGTCTGGTGCTACTGACCAGAGCAGAAAATATTAACATGATATTCAAGTGAAATGCAGCAGTGCTAGCAGGTGAAGTCAAGCAGACAGTAGCCTACAGCTTAATTCTATTTCTACTCAAACAATGCTGATTTTCAAGAAAATAGGCTAGAAATAAAACTATGCGTAAATAAAAGCAGAGTTGGATAATAATAACAAGGTCCATTTACTGGAGCACTGTACATTTTTAAGTATGGTACTTTACTTGAATATTTTCATCCTGGGAATATTGGGAATCATTTTACTCCACTATTTGTCTGGTTTCTGTAGAAAGTAGTTCCTTTGCAGATTAAGTTGTTAAATAAAATATAATATAGTGTCAGTTTAAATTGCCCAGTGGCATCTATAGTGTAACAGAATGATAATAACCCTTTGTACTTTTAATTCTCAATTTGTCTCTGATATATATTTTTAAATTGTGGTACTGTTTTCATCTATTTCTTCCCTGGAATTAATTACAGCACATTCTTGCATACGCTGATATACGCTGGTTTGAGACCTACCTTCAGTCCAGTCCTGGGGTGTCAGACTGGAGCCAGTGCAGAGCAGCTGAGGACTGTGCAGAGCAGCCTGGTACAAGACGGACAGACCACAGACACACACTCAACATTTCAACCACAAAACACAGGCATGAAGGACACTTTCCTTCGCAGATAAATGAAGGAGTGAGTGTACACAAACATACAGGAGTCCAAGTTATGCTCCAGATTTACTGTAGCAGAGATTCTAGTGTTCGTCATTGTTGACTGGTGAAAACCTTGTATCTCCAGTTTTTGTTGCATGCAAGTTGAAGGATTGCATGCTCCCCCACAAGTCAGAGTCATGTTCCAATTCTGCACACATTAAACACTTTCAAAACCCTTTAGACAATAGCAAGAATGGATATGCATCCAGCTAAAAAGTTTTCTCCCTTTTCCAAAATGTAGATACAAGGTTTATACCTGACAGTGATGATACATGGGTAACTATATTCATATAAGTTTCATTTAACCACTATTCCCCACAGTTGATATGAACCTACAGACACCACAGTGTGATGTTTCTAATTTAATTTTTGATTCTTATTTCTTCAGTTGTACTGCTTCATTGTGAGGATATTTCCACAGATACATTTTTGAGAATTTACAGAATGTGTACAACAATAAATCCAGACAAATCACTAACTTTTGGGGGTTTGCATAATTTTCCTTTTATGTGCAGACAGAAGGTTTTAGTCATAGTTGTCTAACTTTTCTTTTAAAAGAAAAAAATGGGACTCCACACCGCTTTTTTTTTTTTTTTTTACAACATCAACTGAAAAACATGAAATGTATTAGAAGGATGAACGATTACATGCTCCTCTTTGACTTCAGAACATCTCTCTGATCTCTTATAAATCCCTTTCAAAAGCCATTAGAAAATGTCAAAAATGCATCATTATCAAATTTAAAACAAGACTGTTTTTCCTGAGGAGTTGACATTTTAGATACAAAGTTTTCACAAAAGCAATATCATGCATGTCTTGAGAGGCACAACTAAATGGAAATGCAGCCAAACATAATTAATGAAGGACACTGCTCAAATATCTATCATAAAATATACATTCAGTGAACACTTTATAAGGTACACCTGTAAAATCTAATGCAATCCAAAAACAACAACTCAGCCATAAATTATATCATAAGGCAGACCAGTGCACCACCACTAACTACAAATCTGTGTAATAAATATAATATTGATTATAATACAATTATAACCTTCGTAACGGTAGAATATTAGACAGAGCTGTTGTACTGGATTCCATTATATTGTATAGGTGTACCTAATAATCTGCTCGTTCATTTTACACAAAGCTTGGAATCACAGAGGGTATGAGTGTTGTCATTTATAGTCAGTTGTTATTACAACAAATTGGAATTATGGATCTTTCACATATGTAATTTCTATTACATTCCCTGATGAGCCCCTATACATTTCTATTATCTGTATGTCTTTATGCTGCATGTGTGCTTACTCCTTCCCTCACTTTCTCTGTTTCCATGTGTGGTTATATCAGTATTCATGTGTGTGTGTGTGTGTGTGTGTGTGTGTGTGTGTGTGTGTGTGTGTGCGTGTGTGTGCGTGTGTGTGCGTGCGTGCGTGTGAGTGCGTGCTTGTGTGTGTGTGTGTAAGGGATATCCTCTTGGCCTTGGGAAAAAATCAGCGAGCGACAGACTGACAGAAAACAGACTGTAGCATAGAGCTTCCTCTCAACTAATGAATTCCTGATCACATTTACACACACACACACACACACACACAAAAGCCTTTTTAGCTGCAAGTCCACAGACCTTAGTCAAGAAGAGTTTCTTTTAAATCAGATCTTACTAGTTACAGAGTGAATACGTTAATAGTAAGCTTAAATAGTATAAAGTATTTCTACCTGGAACAAACACATACTTTTCTCAATAGTACATCTCTATATACTGTATTATGTATTTGCTACTAGTATGGTAATTAATTACAGACTATTTACCACTCCGGCACCGTACAATTAAAGCTATTTCAGATGGAACCACATGATCTGCTTGCTAGTTTTTCTTTTGGTAAATACACTGTATTCTTTTCTGAACTAGATCACAAATACCAAATATGTAAAAACTAATGTGATTACATGTGCTGGTAGAATGTTAAAGGGCATTTAGACTTGGCTCATGCAGAGTTCAAGGAGGTAATGAGATGAAGGAAGACAGATCGTCTTTACTGCTGGTTTCATGTGAGGAGGCCATCAGATGCTGTTGAGTGCGGAAATGGAGAAACAATGTTGGGTAAGTGTGAAGTGTCTTCTCTGACCAGCAGGGTGCAGCATAAACTACTTCTTAAATCCATTAGATGACATTGGACAACTGAGTGCAAGAATACTGTTGCTACTACTTACATTACCACTCCTACTACTGCAGTTACTGCTCCCACAGCAACCAACAAGGTACAAGGACAACAGTTACATCTCTTACTGCTGCTATTACTACTACTGCCCTGAAGCAACTTCTAGCTGACTAGTAGAACTAGAGCTACTTTAAATGGGACTACTGCTGTTACTATCACTGCATCTAGTAGTGCCACTAGCACTGCTTCTACTAGAACTGTTACTATGATAAATCAGCCTTCAAAAAAAGGAGACTGTCTTCTTTAGGTGCAATGTAGTATGAATAGACCGTGATTTGACTTAATGTTTCTCAAGTAAAAATCAATAAGTCGTAAAAAACTACTGAAGGGAAACTACAAAAGTAGATGTTCTTTCAACAATACTCTAGGTAAGAGTTAGTTAGTCACAGCAAAAGGTCATGCATCCTGATGGTAATCATTTCAGTGCCCTACCTACAGTACCAAACTCCAAAGTGGTAACCATGTTTTATTTATCAGAAAGTTTTCTTGTCAGTTGTCTTATAAAAAGAGGTTAAAAGCACACAGTAAATGGAAATATCCTCCCTAGTGTTCCATAACAGTAGAACTGCAACAACTCAGTTATTCTTGGTTTTCCAATAGTAACCCTTCAATAAAATTGACTTATACGTAAAAGCAAAATGAATGACTTCCGAATGTCCTCAAACAAGTAAAAATACATGAAAAAGCTGCTCAATTACAACAACAAAAACATTTGTAATGAGTTACTTTCCAACTCAGTGACTACTGCTTTTCCAATTACCACTAGTGCTGCTACACTCATACTGCTACTACTACTTCTACGACTAGTACCACTACTACTATCACTACTTCTACTTCTTCCACTGCTTCTACTATTGTAATAAGTAATAAGTACTGTTTCAACTAGACAGACTGCTTCCTCTATTATTAAACCTATTAAATATGACCCTATTATTATTGTGCTGCCATTATGGAGATACAGATTATTAAATTCCCTTTTGTTACTTACCACAGAGTAACAAGTCAATGTGTCAGTTTATTCATTTATGTAGCTCTTTGACAGGAAGTTTCAATGAGAGAAAAAAGTCAGAAAATAGTTTTAACATTTGCCAGAGCTAATTCTCCATTGGCTTGAGAAAAATAAATGTTTTCCTTGAATGCTGCACAAAAATAGGATATAGCACAGGCTTTCAATCCAGCAAACAAAGATTAATCCTAATCTAAGCATACTGAGTTTTAAGTGGATAAATTTGGTGTTTTGTCATGCTAAGTCACACATCAGTACATCTATGTATATCTGCACATATGACCCCCTCATCCTGGTCTAAGACACCTACCATGTAAACCCAGTTTGATTCCATTGTTACAAACTCAGGGGGGACCCAAACGCAGGACACAGACAGAGTGGAGTTAGGTAAGAAAATAATTGTATTAATAGTGGCAGATTTGGATGAGGTGCCAATGGCAGGGAATGGAGATCCGGTGGCAGCAGGAGTTGGTGGTGATGGAGAATCTGGCGTGAGTGGAGGGAATGAGGGGAAGTGTGGCTGGCAGGCAGGCAGGTGATGATCCACTGAGGTTGAAACAACAATCTGGCAAAGAATGGTTGAAGAGCCAGGGTAGATATACTGCAGGCAGATGAACTGATGAGAGGCAGGTGAGCAGACTAGGAGAGGTGATGTGCCGATTGTAGACAGGTGTGTAGGAAGAGCAGAAAAAAAAGAAATTATATGTAATCCTTTGAATATTAGCCTTATTTTTTATATCAAGACTGTCATGATCCCAAGGACTCTGGTGTGGACTTGTGTGTTATTTCCTGTTTTATTTTGAAGGTCTGTTCTTCATTCATGGTTTTGTTTACTTCCTGTCTTTGTTCTGTTCCCGCCAGTTTTGATTAGGTTCACCTGTTTCTTTACTCACCTGCCCCTGATTCCCTCGTTTAGTTTTGCCCTATTTATACCGGCCCCTTTCCTTTTGTTCAGTGTCGGTTCATTGTTTGGGTTGTTGGTCCCGAGTCCTTGTGTGTGATTTCCTAAGTTCCTGATGTCGGTGCTGCCCGTTTCGTAAGTGTTTTTGGTCAGTTAATAAAACCCTTTTTCAACTGCTGGACATGCCTCTTTGTCTGCATTTGGGTCCTTTTCCCTGATGCCTAGATGGCTCACCATAACAAAGACACCTCAATGCATGTTGTCACACTTGTACTATGACAATAACCAAAAACAGAAGCTGGGATCAAATCGTCACACATATTTTAAAGTATATTTGTAGTCAGTTTAACCCAGGGTTATATCTGTTTTGCCATTGTGAGTGAATTGAAATGTAAACGGCTGCCTACGGTTTTATACTGGTGGGTTTGTGACAGTTAATGAGAGGCAGCAATAGAGTCTATGTACAAACCAGAGAACTGTAATAAAAGAAGGGGCTATAAGCCTTAAAGAGCTGCAGAAATATGATCCAGTCAGACTGATCGTGGTTGACTATGGGTACACTAACTTGGCTGTGTTCCAGCACCTAAGAATAGCTACCTGGGGAGTAATTGTGTCTCATTTCATGCACTTAGATATCTGAAATGGAAACAACTTTAAAGCTGGGGTAGGCAAAATCTGTGCAACCTAGGCAAAACCTTCCGCCTCTCTCTCTGCTTCCTCTTATCATTCCGCTAAGCCCCTCCCACCAAACCCACAACTTCGACCGGCAGCAGAAGGAGTCGGTTCCCCAGTGAAACTGTATCCCTTGTAGGGCTCGCACTCCACGGCATGAGCCTCACCGAGACCGCGGTCCCTCCCGCCGTGACTTGTTTTCTCAAAGACGCCCCTCCAGTGCTTCGCGGCCGCAGAGCAGAGCACCCCAGGCTTCAGAGGCAGCTGTAACGCCGTCCAGGAAGAGAGGCTAGTACACCCCACACACACACCACTGTCCCCCGTCAAAAGTTATTCCCCACAGTTTGTCATCATGCCTCTTTGCCACTCGTCGTTATGAGCGCCATGGCATTGAACGTAATGAGCCTGAAGCTCCATGTGGAGCCGGGACGTGTTGCTTTGTACTATGCACCGCTGTAGGCAAAGGAGGTGTTGGAAATTTATCAGAAGTTTCAGGATTTTCCTCCACTGAATCAGGTTTTCACCATCTGAAGGGACGTGCACACACATCTGCTCTTGTAGTTTAGCCAATACGAACACACCGTCTCTCTGAAATAACCTGTGATTGGCTAAAGTCTATCGTCACGGGATAGATTTTCTGAAGCCTGAAAACAGAGGTGGGGGGGGGGGGGCTGAAATGGAGGTCTGCTCTCAGACCACTTGAATTACAATATGCTGCACGGTTAATATGACATTTTTGCCCAGTGAAAACTGCCTAACCCAGCTTTAATCCTCAAATAAAAACATGAGAAAACACAGTTGCATCTTAACAGGAAACTGTGTCAAACAAAACCAACAGACGGACCAAATATCTATTTCCAGAGCATAACAGAGGCTCCCTGAAATGATATGGCAGCTCCTGTAAACCTCTACCTCTCAGCACTTCTGAGAAAAAATGGAGCTTCAGTGATTGGTGAACGATTCCCTCCTTTCACATACTATAATACGTCAGATGCTATCCCCAGTGGTACTGTAAGTAGTTGCAGTACCACAACCCACTTCAACAAACACGCTGAACAAAAAACAAACAAGCTAAAGGTAACATCTGAGTTGTATGTCTCTACCCCCACCCTACCAATAGTTCCACACTAAATCAACAAAACCTAGAATCTTTTTATTGTCGGTTCTAGGACTAAGTCTGATCAGAGATTTTATGTAGGGGCCTCTGACTTGAAAACATTTAAGAAGGTCAATGTTACTGAAACAACTTAAGTTTAAATACATCTTAAAGAAACAGAGAGAGATTTGAAAGTAGCATGATTATGTTTCTGTTTGAAGTTGCCTGATATACAGACTATACATACAAGCAAAAACATGACTGAGGCCACCACGGTGGTTTTATAACTTGAGACGTATACACGCACACACACACTCACACAGAATGTTTAGGAGGCAGGTTAGTAGCAGTGTGGTTTAATGGGGTACTTACCTGAACTGGTCACACAATAAATTATGTTGTACAAAAGGTATTTCATTTTCAGCTGGAGACATCAAACGCAGCATCACTTAATGGTCATGTCAGAAAATCACACCAGATCAGTTCTTCCTGCATTAATATTTAGAATTTTGAATAAGGTCAGTGGACAAATGTATGTCTTCTCATGAGATCCAATAGCATTTCCTCTCTCTCTCTCAAGCAATGGGCTTACATCTTTTTCATATGAAGAAGTACAAATTCAAAGGCTAATGGATGAAGCATGAGTTACTACATTACTGCTAAATCAGCCTACAGCTGAACACCTAAATCTTGGCCAGTAAGATATTTTGCTCAGAGCCAAAGTGTTGGACAGACATAGAGACTGACCCACCACCTGACCATCAGCAGGGAGACAAATGGAAATAAAAGTACGACTGATCTAACCAAGTCACCTTAGATAAGAAAAAGGGAATTAAAACATATAAAACTGTGTACCCACAACAATGAAAATTAAAGCTAGGGTAGGCAGTGTTTTGTTGGCATCAATGGACATAAATTCCATAATAACCTTTCAGCATATTGTAATTCAAGTTAGAAAATCTAGCCCGTGATGGGAGACTTTGGCCAATCACAGGTAATATCAGAGAAAGGACGTTTCTTTTGGCTTTTCTACAAATGCAGATGTGCGTGCACATCCCTTCAGATGGTGAAACCCTGATTAAATGGCGGAAAATCCTGCTACTTGTGATAAATTTCCAATACCTCCTTTACCTACAACAGCGTATAGTACAAAACACGTGTGTGAACACGTCCTGCTCCACACGGAGCTTTGGGCTCATTATGTTCGATGCCATGGCGTCGTAACGACGAGTGGCAAAGAGGCATGATGACAAACAGTGGGGAATAACTTGAGAGGGGGGACACTGGCGTGTGTCTGTGTAGTGTACTAGCCTCTCATAAAGTTTTGCAAAGGTTTACACAGATTGTGCCTACCCCAGCTTAAAAAGCAGTTTGTTCTAAACTAAAATAAGTGAATTAGAATAATGCACATATTCTACTTAATATGTCACTCTCAATCTCGGGTATTCTTCACTACTGCTAAATTTAATGAATTTGCTGCATATTTAATTATTCAGACCAGACACTCTTAATTTAACTAAATTACAAAATGTGATTTCCCTCCTGGACTTAGCTGTTTATTGTGCAGAGCTCTAACATATCAGTCTTAACATCTTAACTGCAAGATTAACAAAAATTCACAGCACACTTCTGCAGCTTCATTACAACACACTCATTAAAATACAAGCAATTAGTTATTTTTTTGTTTTTCAAACGTCAGAAAAAGTCGTGTCAATGAACAAAGAGGATAGAGTTTGTACCATGAGATGCTTTTAAATTATTTTAGTAATTTCTTATTAATTCTCTGTACAGAAGAACGTTCCTCTCTGTCTATATTTACATATTCCTTCTTAAATAATCTGATGAAGACCTTTGATGGCTGCAATGTCATGCAATGCAACTGAATAATAGATGCACATATTTTTATAAAATAAGCTATTATCCATGATTACACACTAATTTGATTTTCATGCTTTTTATTTTGTTTTTGTACAGCCCCACCTAAATGAACCTGATAGACAAAGACAGAGAGACAGTCAGTCAGACCTTAAACATCTGTCAGAGTACATCTATGGCTTGCTTTATGAACCACTGCACATACACTCATACACAAACACATACAGAGAAAGAGGGGATACATCAATTACATCTTGACCAAATTCAATTAACCTTTTGTTTCTTGGGCCAGAGACACAGGCCAGGGCCAGGGGCCAACCAGAATACAACACACACAAAAACACAACACACACACACACACACACACACACACACACACACAGGCCTGTGGTACACATTAAATGAATTAACGATGGTCCAGCACCTAGTCTGGACATCGTCTCTGAGACATCTGGTCAGCACTGCTTCTCTCTGCTAATGTCTCTCTACATCTCTCTCTCATTTGTCTCTTGTTTACCCAGGGCTACATTCACCAGATAAAAACTTTCTCTCATGTTAATGAGCTACATTTTTAAATAAGCAGGAAAAATGTGAAGCTGAAATCTAGGATTGTGGAACTATTTCATGTGTCAATAATATTTGTGTTTATATTATTTTATTATTTGTATGAATAAGAGAGCAGCTAGAATGAAACTTAGCTGATGTCCCTTGGTAAACTGATGAAACTGATGTTGGCATTGGATCAGTACATATTGGGATATTAGGTAAACAGCAATTTCTAATTAGGATATTGCTGTTTTTGCATGAAATCCACATATGTGCTATGTAAATAATATAATTGATATCTCTTAGGACTTAGGTGGTTATCTTACCAAGTATGACCACCTGGCTACTCTGCTACAACCTGCTGCTACAGTGAGAGCTGAATGGCCTGGTGTATGGGTGTCCACCAGTGTTGCCACATACTGTAATACAAATTTAAAGTGAAAACATATACACATTTACAACAATGAAAAGATAATAATAATACTCATCTATACCTTATTTTTATTCAAATTTACAAAATTGAAGCAAATAATTGAGATGTCTAAAGCCCCTATGTGTAGGATTTGAACTACTACTGAGTCTGGATACTCCTAGTGGTAGTATAAAATTTTAACAGAGATTGTCTTATTCGTCTACAAATTAAAAGTTTTGCCATCAGAAAAGACACGTAAAAAAATCTTCAGATGGGAGTATTAAGGGATTAAATACATTTTCACAAAATGATCTGTGAACAGAAGAAAATATCATTCCATCAATGTGCAATTAAAGCTGGGGTAGGCAAAATCTGTGCAACCTAGGCAAAACCTTCTGCCTCTCTCTCTGCTGCCTCGTATCACTCCGCTAAGCCACTCCCACCAAACCCACAACTTCAACAGGCAGCAGAAGGAGTCGGTTACCCTGCGAAACCGTATCCCTCGTAGGGCTCGCTCTCCACGGCGTGAGCCTCACCGAGACCGTGGTCCCTCCCCCCTCGACTTGTTTTCTCAAAGACGCCCGTCCAGCGCTTCGTGGCCACAGAGCAGAGCGCCCCAGGCTTCAGAGGCAGCTGCAACGCCGTCCAGCAGCAGGAAGAGAGGCTAGTACACCACACACACACACCACTGTCCCCCGTCAAAAGTTATTCCCCACAGTTTGTCATCATGCCTCTTTGCCACTCGTCGTTATGAGCGCCATGGCATTGAACGTAATGAGCCTGAAGCTCCGTGTGGAGCTGGGACGTGTTGTTTTGTACTATACACTGCTGTTGGCAAAGGAGGATTTCAGGATTTTTGGCAGGATGTTCCACCATTCAATCAGGTTTTCACCGTCTGAAGGGACGTGTACACACATCTGCTCTTGTAGCTTAGCCAATACGAACACACCGTCTCTCTGAAATAACCTGTGACAGGATAAAGTCTACCGTCACGGGATAGATTTTCTGAAGCCTGAAAACAGAGCCAAGAGGGGGGCTGAAGTAGAGGTCTGCTCTCAGACCACTTGAATTACAATATGCTGCACAGTTAATATGGCATTTTTGCCCAATGATGTTTTAAAGGGGTGGCAGGGGTGGCTAGTGTCACCACTACAATTTGATTGGCCACCCCAGATGTCACCCCTAAATTTCTGCCATGTCATTGGCTTCCACCTCGCTGTGGAGCAGGTGTTTGGCCAGCAGGTTTGTTTCTACCGGGACACTGTGCCTGTATAGGCTGCCGAGCCTGTACCCTGTACGTCTGGTCTGTCCTGCTTTGCCTTTAAGAAGAGAGTTGTTTTGCTATCGGAACATAAATCAGATGAAACTCCACTCTCTGCAACAACACAAACACGTGCAAGCACTGGGACCCCAGCAGGACACAACTTTTCAGTGGAATGTTACAGTGCAGTTTACAAATGGTAAGTGCAATTTGTAAGCCTCTAAACTGTTTTGCTCTTGGCAGCTCTGCTGCTCAAGAAAAAAAGAGTAAAAACTGGCAACAGACAGTATGAAAGTTATTTGGACTGTCTGGAGATGTCAATACTAGTCCTCAGAGCATGATCTGCAGTGAAAAGTTATGTTAACTTCACTAATGCCAAACAGTGCTGCCAAGTAAGGTGCTTCCACAGATAACGTTAGCTGCGCAGCATCTCTCTCTCTCTCTCTCTCTCTCTCTCTCGATTATGACTATTACAGGTGCTGGTGATATGAACATGCCTCTTGTTTAATCTAGGTATGAGATAAATACAGATACAAACACTGTTTTTGCACTTGTTAATCAGATGCCTACTACTTCCACATAGAAGTGCTGAAGTGCAGTTTCTGCATTCTCTGACTGCACAACAAGGCAGCGTTTTCTTACTGCATCAGTCATAGGCCTTTATATCATCCCCAAATCATAACATACATTGGCTTACGTTGGCGTATCATGGCAGGGATTGCCTAACACCTTGCAGTTTGTTCTGCAGAACATAGTCCATGACTTTAACGGCTTTAAATATAGTCAGAACCTGTTTTTCATTCTTTATCCCAAAACATGCAGGCTAATTGTCTTATTATTTCAATATATGCTATAATGTATGATATACGATATAATTCAGATTAGTCATTTTGAGTTAATTTAGAGGAAGATAGAACCCATAATGCATTTTTGTTTGGTGGTTTGCTTAGAGCATTTGACTACTTCAAGCTGGGGTAGGCAGTTTTCTTTTGGCGTCACTGGGCAAAAATGCCATATTAACCGTGCAGCATATTGTAATTCAAGTAGTCTTAGAGCAGACTTCCATTTCAGCCCCCCCTCTTGCCTCTGTTTTCAGGCTTCAGAAAATCTATCCCATGACGGGAGACTTTAGCCAATCACAGGTTATTTCTGAGACGGTGCGTTCGTATTGGTTAAGCTACAAGAGCAGATGTGTGTACACGTCCCTTCAGACGGTGAAAACCTGATTCAGTGGAGCAAAATCCTGCCAAAAATCCTGAAACTTGTGATAAATTTCCAACACCTCCTTTGCCTACACCAGTGTATAGTACAAAACAACACGTACTGGCTCCACACGGAGCTTCAGGCTCATTATGTTCAATGCCATGGCGCTCATAACGACGAGTGGCAAAGAGGCATGATGACAAAGAGTGGGGAATAACTTTTGACGGGGGACAGTGGTGTGTGTGTGTGGTGTACTATCCTCTCTTCCTGCTGCTGGACGGCGTTGCAGCTGCCTCTGAAGCCTGGGACGCTCTGCTCTGCGGCCGCGAAGCGCTGGACGGGCGTCTTCGAGAAAACAAGTCATGGCGAGAGGGACCGCAGTCTCGGTGAGGCTCACACCGTGGAGAGCGAGCCCTACAAGGGATACAGTGGTGTGTGTGTGCGGTGTACTAGGCTCTCTTCCCGCTGCTGGACGGCGTTGCAGCTGCCTCTGAAGCCTGGGGCACTCTGCTCTGCGGCCGTGAAGCGCTGGAGGGGCGTCTTTGAGAAAACAAGTCACGGCGGGAGGGACCGCGGTCTTGGTGAGGCTCACGCTGTGGAGAACGAGCCCTACAAGGGATACAGTTTCGCAGGGGAACCGACTCCTTCTGCTGCTGGTCGAAGTTGTGGGTTTGGTGGGAGGGGCTTAGCGGAGTGATACGAGGCAGCAGAGAGAGAGGCGGAAGGTTTTGCCTAGGTTGCACAGATTCTGCCTACCCCAGCTTTAATAGCCTTAACTTTTGTAAATGAGCTAAGAAATAGGTCCTATTTATTTATCATTGTCAATGTTAGCCTACTTGATTATAAAGGTTCTGTAAAATAGGAGACTGAGCATCAACTGTTATGTGTATGCATGTAGCCTTTTAATTCATGTTTTAGCCTATTATTAGACCAATAAAACACATTGTGGCCACCTCTAGGCATCCCTGGGCCACCCCAGTTAAAAATTCCTAGAAACACCACTGGTTGTTGCCGAGTGACCTGGAAGCACCCATGACTCCCGAATTCTGTCTAAGAGTATCATTGGTATAAGTTTTGAAGCAAGAAGACACTGGGGTAGGCTTCTGGGAGATAGCACATATCCCTGCTGTTCATGGTTGATGACGCCTTTCAGAAATCCTGCAAACCCCGGACAGATAAAGCACAACTCACCAGTTTTTGTCGACTCCTGTCAATGTTATCTCCTTTCTTGCTGTCACAGTAATATTTTCATATTTATCCATTACTTCTTCTAGGGTTCATTTCACAGCAAAATTTCTCGCATGGTAACTGTATACATGTGCTGTATTATGAAGGTAACTACGTGAAAGCCTTAGTCTAAACACTTAGGCAAGGAGACAGCCTAAGAGGCTTTATGCAATGCTCCTAAATGAACCCATGAGTTTAGGGAAATATTTTGCATAAGGGACAAACTTAAGTTTGAAACTTAAGGTAGTTTATGCAACCGGGCACAGGAACTTAAAAACACTACACTCAAGCTAACTTTGATTGGCGTTAGCTAACATCTCTATTGAGCAGACAGCCATCAGTTTGCTGTTGTTAACTTTTGTCTTACAGTACAAAGGTTTGTTCTTTGCAAAGCCAACTTACTTTCAGCATTTGGTGCGACAGTTTGATGATTCCTAATAGTATTAAGGCTACATTTATACTCAAGTGACAAATGTATTCATTAACTGAACCCCAGTGACTAAAACTGAATTGATTGTTAGAACTGTGAAGAACTTTGGTGATTCATTTTGTTTTTTAACATCAATGTAGGCAATCATAATTCCCATCACTTGACACTTATACAATTGAGCAACACAAAAGACCCACTCAACAGCTTCATTGAAATATATTTTAGAATATTATATTCTACGTGGTAAACTACAGCAACTATATAATATTTAGTCCTACTCATAAACAATTACTACTACTACTGCCTACATGAAATATGTAATATTTAAACTACAACTTTTGACTTGAGATTTGATTTGACATCTTGTATTATACTTCTGTCCAACAACAGGACCCAAACCTTGGATCGAGGGGCAGAGCTGGAACAGTGAGTGATGGAGACCAGAGCAGCAACAGGGACACCTGATAAGAGTGAAACTTGATGGACTGAAGCGGGAGCTGCAGGATATCCACCAAGCGTTCCTTAGACACTGGCAGAGCCAGACAGTTTTAATAGGGTTGACCAGGCTGAGGCCAGTACTCACTTTGGGGGTGGCATAGAAATTTTAAAAGCTTTAAAGGCATACCATGGCACTGTACAGAGGTTAGATTATGATGTTTGCCCATGGTAGTCTTGGGGATGTGCAGTCAGTGAGAGAGAAACAGTGCCATTTTATTTACTTGCTATTATTATTATTATTATTATTATTATTATTATCATCACATAACAATAATAATAATAATAGTTCTAATAATATTTATATACTAATAATAATAGGGTAGAATTCAGGCATTGATGAATTAGTTAATTTAAATCTGATCACAAATTTGTGAGCTGCTGCACCCATTGTACCATGATCTTTATGCAAGATTCAAAATATTATTAAATATTATGCATTTATTGAGTGAATGTCTTGCTAAACCAATTTCTACTGTCCATATTCACATATCAACAGTTGCTGATGACTATAAGGTTAATTATTCATACCATGAAGCAACGAAGGTCACTGCATTGAAAAGACAACAAACCAACACCTCCAACCCTCAATACCTGCAGCTTCATGAAATTCCTGCTGTTGTGCAATAAACGTAACTTGCACATATTTGACTCCAGTGTACAAAGTTGTGTTAGGGCAGGACTGACTACAGTGGCCCGGAAGGTCAAAACACATTTCACAAAACACATTAACATTTCACAAAACACAACATTTCACAAAACACATTTACATTTCACAAAACACAACATTTCACAAAACATGACAACATTTCACAAAACACAGGGATGGACAACTCTTGTTTGTTATTGGAGTCGGTGTGTACATATGCAAAGACAATGTCGGACTCCGCAGTTTTCTCTGGGCCCCTACCTAATCTTACTAGTGATGACATGTATAGCCGCATGTCATCATTCAACCGCTGGTTGTCGAGGTGGTGTCCAGGTAATGATGTGGGCTTTGTAGATAATTGGCGGACTTTCTGGAGAAGACCTAGTCTGATTAGGAGAGATGGCATTCATCCCACTTTGGATGGAGCCGCTCTCATATCTAGAAATCTGGCCGAATTTATTAGTGGCCCAAAGCCATGACAGCTCAGAGTTCAGACCATAGACTTTAATACAGTCTGTGGTCCAGACCAGGAGGCAGAGTTGCAGTCCTACGCGCTTCTCTGCCCTTCCATTAGAGCAGTTACCCACCCTAAACTCCACAGAGAGGGTGTCTGCCCCCCGACCACTTAAATTATTTAAATCCAAAGTAAACAGAAGAGGAGTTGCACATAAAAACCTAATAAAAAGTAAAACCACCACTGCAACAGTACAACAAAATAGGAGAATTAAATGTGGACTCTTAAACATTAGATCTCTCTCATCTAAAGCTGTTCTAGTAAACGATCTAATATCAGGTCATAATATTGATTTATTTTGTCTTACTGAAACCTGGCTGTGTCACGATGAATATGTTAGCCTAAATGAATCCACTCCCCCCATTCACATTAATACTCATATTCCTCGAGGCACAGGCCGAGGAGGTGGAGTTACAGCCATCTTCAACTCAAGCCTATTAATCAAACCTAAACCTAAACTAAATTATAACTCGTTCGAAAGCCTTGTTCTTAGCCTTTCACACCCAACCTGGAAAACACTACAGCCAATTCTATTTGTTACAGTGTACCGAGCTCCTGGACTGTATTCTGAATTCTCAGAGTTCTTGTCAGGTTTAGTCCTTAAAACAGATAAAATAATTATTGTAGGTGATTTTAATATTCATGTGGATGTAGAAAATGATAGCCTTAGTGCTGCGTTTATCTCATTATTAGACTCAACTGGCTTCTGTCAGAGTGTACATAAACCCACTCACTGTTTTAACCACACCCTCGACCTTGTTCTTGTCTATGGCATTGAAATTGAACATCTAATAGTCTTTCCACAGAATCCTTTTTTATCAGACCATTATTTAATAACTTTTGAATTCCTATTACTGGACTACACGCCATTAGGCAAACATTCCTACACTAGATGTCTATCTGATAGTGCTGTAGCTAAATTTAAGGAAGTGATTCCATCGGCATTTAATTCAGTTCCATGTCTCAATGTAACAGATGACTCCTATGCTAACTTTAGTTCCTCCCAAATTGATCATCTTGTTGATAGTGCTGCAGGCTCACTACGAATGACACTCGACTCTATCGCCCCTCTAAAAAAGAAGAGAATAAAACAGAGGAGGTTAGCTCCATGGTATAACCCGCAAACCTGCAAATTAAAGCAAACATCGCGAAAACTTGAAAGGAAATGGCGTTCCACCAATCTGGAAGAATCACGTTTAGCCTGGCAAGATAGTCTTAAAATTTATAGGAATGCCCTCCGTAATGCCAGAGCAGACTACTACTCATTATTAATAGAGGAAAATCAGAACAACCCCAGGTTTCTGTTCAGCACTGTAGCCAGGCTGACAGAGAGTCACAGCTCTGTTGAGCCATGTATTCCTATAGACCTCAGTAGTAATGACTTCATGAGCTTCTTTAATAATACAATTCTAACTACTAGAGACAAAATTCAGCACCTCCTGCCCTCAGTTGGTACTGACTTATCTTCTAACACAGGAACCTTAGAAACAACTGTAAAACCTGATGTACATTTAGACTGCTTTTCTCCCATCAATCTTAGTCAACTAACTTCCATGATTTCCTCATCTAAGCCATCAACGTGTCTCTTAGACCCTGTCCCAACTAGACTGCTTAAAGAAATTTTACCCTTAGTTAGCATTTCTTTACTAGATATGATCAATATGTCCTTATTAAAAGGCTATGTGCCACAGTCCTTTAAAGTAGCTGTAATTAAACCTCTTCTTAAAAAGCCCACTCTTGATCCAGGGGTTTTGTCAAATTATAGACCTATATCTAACCCTCCTTTTCTCTCTAAGATCCTTGAGAAAGCAGTCGCCAAGTTGTGTGACTTTCTACACAACAACAAGCTGTTTGAGGATTTTCAGTCAGGATTTAGAGTGCATCATAGCACAGAGACAGCACTGGTGAAAGTTACAAATGACCTTCTAATTGCATCCGACAAAGGACTTGTCTCTGTACTTGTCTTACTAGATCTTAGTGCCGCATTCTATACCATTGACCATCACATTCTATTACAGAGACTAGAACATTTAATTGGCATTAAAGACAACGCACTAAGCTGGTTTAAATCCTATTTATCAGATTAATATCAGTTTGTACATGTTAATGATGAATCCTCTATGCACGCCAAAGTTAGTCACGGAGTTCCACAAGGTTCTGTGCTTGGACCAATTCTATTTACCTTATATATGCTTCCTTTAGGCAATATTATTAGGAAGCACTCCATAAATTTTCATTGTTATGCAGATGATACCCAATTATATTTATCGATCAAGCCAGATGAAACCAATCAATTAGCTAAACTTCAAGCATGCCTTAAGGACATAAAACCTGGATGACCTGCAATTTTCTGATGTTAAACTCAGACAAAACCGAAGTTATTGTACTTGGCCCCGAACACCTTCGAAACACATTATCTAAAGATATAGTTTCTCTAGATGGGATTTCCCTGGCCTCCAGCAACACCGTAAGGAATCTCTGAGTTATCTTTGATCAGGATATGTCCTTTAACTCCCACATAAAACAAACTTCAAGAACTGCCTTTTTTCATTTACGTAACATTGCAAAAATCAGGCACATCCTGTCTCAAAAGGTTGCAGAAAAACTAGTCCATGCATTTGTTACATCTGGGCTGGATTATTGCAACTCTCTACTATCAGGCTGCCCCAATAAGTCCCTTAAGACTCTCCAGCTGATCCAGAATGCTGCGGCACGTTTACTGACAAGAACCAGAAAAAGAGAACATATTTCTCCAATAATAGCTTCTCTACACTGGCTCCCTGTAAAATCCAGAATAGAATTTAAAATCCTTCTCCTCACCTTCAAAGCCCTAAATGGTCAGGCACCATCATATCTTAAAGAGCTCATAGTACCCTATTACCCCACTAGAGCACTGCGCTCCCAGAATGCAGGGTTCCTTGTGGTTCCTAGATTCTCTAAAAGTAGAATGGGAGCCGGAGCCTTCAGCTATCAAGCTCCTCTCCTGTAGAACCAGATCCCAGTTTGTGTATGGGAGGCAGACAACCTCCTCACATTTAAGAGTAGGCTTAAGACTTTCCTCTTTGATAAAGCTTATAGTAGGGCTGACTCAGGTGACCCCTGAGCCACCCCTTAGTTATGCTGCTGGAGGCCTAGACTGCCGGGGGACTTCCTATGATGCACTGAGCTCCTCTCTCCTCTCTCCTCCTCTTCCTCTCCATCTGTACGGCCTCATATCCCATCAATGCTTGTTACTAATTCAACGTCTTCCCATAGTTGTGTGCTTTCTCTCCTCTCTCTCTCTCCCTATCTCCTTCTGTTGCTTTCTGCAGGTGTTTCTGCCTCCAGAGCTGTAGAGACTGGATCTATGGTTGCAGCCACCTGCTGCCCCCGTGCTCCTGCTCTGCACCCGCTGCTGCTATTACTGTTATTGCTCTTATTATTAGTATTACTATTATAATATTACTCTTAGTATTATTTCTGTTGGTGTTATCATCAATACCATTACCACAACTATTGCTTTACATTCCTATGTGGAACTGTACTGTGCTGCTGTATGTTCTCTTTCCTCCTGCTCTCTCTCCCGCTCCCCCACCTCCCCCTTCAACCCTACCGGTCGAGGCAGATGACTGCCCACCTAGAGCCTGGTTCTGCTCGAGGTTTCTACCTGTTAAAAGGGAGTTTTTCCTTGCCACTGTCGCCTAGTGCTTGCTCATGGTGGGAACTGTTGGGTCTCTGTAAATATAAATATAAATATAAATATAAAGAGTCGGTCTAGACCTGCTCTACTCGAAAAAGTGCCCTGAGATAACTTTGTTATGATATGGCGCTATATAAATATAACTGAATTGAATTGAATTGGACCGAACCCAAGTCAATTTAGAGTTCATTCAGTGCGGTGCTATATTGGATCAACCAGAGAAACCGTTTTAGAACGTTGCAGGGAAAAGTTGCAGTGGTGTGATCTGGCCCGTCTCAGCTTGACTCAAGCTTGTTAAAACTAAACTAAACTGTCATCACAAACAAAGCATTACTTATTTACATGTATTAATCAGAGCATTCACAATAATCACTCAAAATCAGCAGGGGGAGGCGCGTAGAAACAGCTGTTTACGGTTTGCAGCTCTCTCTCTCTCTCTTTCTCTCTCTCTCTCTCTCGTTGACTGTCCCTTCACTTCCCTGTCATTTCCCTTCTGTCTGTGCATTGCTACAATTGGGAGAAATGAAATTAGGGCTGAAAATTCCATTTACAACCATGAATCAAGTGATGTCTTCTACTATTAGTACTTGCAATGCACCAGTCTGCAACGTTCTGAAACTTGCCAGTTTACGTGACTGTATATCGTTTCCATAGCAACAACTCTCTGTACTTTCGTTGTAACTACCGGCTTTTCAGACTTTTTTGTAGCTGGACATAATTTGTAGTGTCTTAAAATATGAATGAGGATAGTGATAGTGAGTTACTTGCAAGAGTTGCATTTCTATAGTCTATATTATTGATAAAAGGCGAAAACATAAAAAAACGAGCGGGTCGAAATGACTAGCGAGCTGATTGGCTGTTCAAACATCATTTACATTCTAAAACCAGCCACTGACGACTTGACAAGCTGAGTCACAGGCGACGCCATCAGCCGGCTTTAGTCGAGCTGAATGTTTCCCTGCAACGTTCTAAAACGGTTTCTCTGGTTGATCCAATCTAGCACCGCATTGAATAAACTCTGAATTGACTTGGGTTTGGTCCAATCACAAACAAGAAAAGTTGTCCCTCCCTTTCCGTAATCTGAAATGTCATTGTGTTTTGTGAAATATCGTGTTTTATGAAATGTCATGTTTTGTGAAATGTGTTTTCTGAAATATTAATGTGTTTTGTGTAATGTTGTGTTTTGTAAAATGTCGTGTTTTGTGAAATGTCGTGTTTTGTATAATGTGTTTTGTGAAATGTTGTGTTTTGTGTAATGTCGTTGTGTTTTGTGAAATGTTGTGTTTTGTGAAATGTAGTTGTATTTTGACCTTCGGTTTACGGTGGCCCTGAGGGTCAAAATGTGCTGTGTCATGTATCAAACTTAATTATGATAGGCAGCTACTAAGTGCCACACTGAAAATCGTCATAACATTATACAGGACCTGATATTTGTCATGCATTGATCATGCATGGGCTGCCTGCCAAACGTTATACAACAAGCTAGCCATAAACATGAACACACAGACTGGGCTGTCTTACTTTAAACCAGGTGATTTGTATTTCCCTTCGGCTGGGCAAAAACATCCACATTATTAAAATCCAAGGCTAATTGTTTACCATATGACAGACCTGGGCCCCTTTCCCGATCACAATCGATCTTAGAAGTTAGTAGCCTTTTATTGATGGGTATAAGATTAGGAAGAAATGGCAAAACTTTTTAAGTCTTGCCAAAAAGAAAGGTGCTCTGGTAAGAGAATTTCTCTACTGCCGCAGCACCGCTGGGGATGCTTTTTAACAGTGCATTCATCTGGTTATACTCCCCTCCCCCACCCACTGTATGTTCAACTCGCTCACCGCCACAGTCTGAGGGGAGACAAGATAGCCACCCCTGGCTCCGCCATTGTCCTTAGATGAAGATCATCCTCTCTACATCCTCTCTGTCTGCCCAGAGAGATAGCATGATGGTTACCTTTATTGTGTGTTCATGGGAGCATCAGCTTCCTCAGTTGTTTCATCCAGGGGTTGGGCTGTTGCTGCTGGATATCAGTATAATCCTTCATGTCATCCTTCATAAAGAATTTCCTCATCTTCTGCACTGTACTATTGCTGTGGGACAGGCTGCTTCTGTAATCACAATACAAACACATCAGTGAATTCAAAGCATATAGGGTGCTAGCATTTGACTCATCAGATTAAGACTACTAGATGTAGTTTTGATTTCTTCCCTGCATTCAGTTACTTCATAATGCATACAGTATTATTAGAGGTACTGCACATTTAAGCGTGTTTTTTGAGCTGTAAACTAAATGATATGACTGTGATGAAACACATCAATGCTGGTATTAATGTTGACATTTCTTACCAAATTTATAAAAATCGGTATTTCATGGGTTGAAAATGGATCAACACGCCATCTACTGTTTTAAATTAGCCCTGACCCTGCGAGGCCAATGCTGACAGAGTCAACCGGTTGGGACCTGTCTATGTCATGAAATGTATATAAAAAAAGTCTCTTCACTCTAATCAGTGTCAGTCCCCTGACCCACATACATAGCCACGATGCCACGCCTCCTACAGTTGTTCCCTCATTTGTTGCATTTTATAAATATGCTGGGAGATAGGGTTCTAGCAGAATCTGAGGGTGTAGTTAGACTTGAATGAATCATGCACATTCTAATTAATCCCTCCCTTTTCTGCCCAAACAAGTCAAAGT
This sequence comes from Macquaria australasica, assembly GCA_005408345.1. Lineage (NCBI taxonomy): Eukaryota > Metazoa > Chordata > Actinopteri > Centrarchiformes > Percichthyidae > Macquaria > Macquaria australasica. Next base: position 16,112 of record SEMN01001540.1, on the reverse strand, counting down.
GCTGCTGCTGTCTGAAGTTCAAGATGCAGCTCAGTCATGCACAGACAGCTGGAGGACAGCTGAGCCTTTTATTTATTCTTATGCCCAAACCCAGTAGCTATCTGAGTGTCCTGAGATCAGACCTCAGCACTGACGTGGTGACTGAGAGCAAATAATATCTGATGGAGGTATGCGCCAGTGGTCTGGTTCTCTTCAAAATAAGCCCACCATGCAGTGACAAAATCATCCAAACTCACATATCAGCCTCTGAAAATCTTTATGAGAAATGTCTGGTTAGCTAAGATTTCATATAGCACTTCAATTTTTGTCTTTCCTTTGTTTGTGTCGTTTTAATGTTAATTCCAGTGCAGTATTTAATTTCTAGGTTTTTTTTCAAGCACATTACCCCGCTGGCTGATAATTTTAATGTTGAAAATACGATTTTGTAGGTTGAATACTTTTTAAGTACTGTCTGGCCAGCTCAAAATGTTATCCATAATAAACTGACTGTTACAGTAGGCTAAGATAAGCCCGCTAGCTAACACGAGTTAGGTGACACCCTCAGTATCTGTATGAGTATCTGTAAGTAGAGTTGATTGCAGCATCAGGTTGTCATGTCCATCTTTTAGTTTATGTTGAAGACCAAAACCACCACCAGAAACACTACTCATAAAAAATGCAATATATGTCTACATGTCTGTTGAATGTGTAAATAGGCAACCTTTGCCAACATGTTGACCACATCAACTTTATTTCATTCAGGAGAGACTTCAGTATGAGTGAACAAATATTTATTTACATGTGCATAATAAAGATGAGAAATGTTAAGAGTCTTTGGCGATTAGACCCCATTGTGATGTATTCATATTTTAAGTGGGGTAGAGAAGCCATGAGCAGTATAAGATACCGCCCGATGGAGTCTAGACACTGGTGGTGGTGGTGGAAGGATGCTGAAGATCTGGATGTGATGAGGAGTGGACTTCTGATGAGCCTGACCCAGACACTGAATGTGGTCAACTGAAGGTGAATGGGGTGGAGGAGAGTCGCAACGAATCCGCAATGAAATGACAGCTGACAGCAAGCAAGGAGAACAGATTTAAAGTTTGGTAGCAGCAATATGATTGGCTGATGAAAATCGTGGCAAACTCTGGTTGGATAAGTGAGAGAGAAAATGTCCATAATCAGCTGATTATTGAAGCAGAGAGAGAGAGAGAGATGTGAATGCATGAGGCATAAAGATAGTCTTCCTGATTGAACTTACACTGAGCTTCATAAGGCGTTGTAGAGTTCTGCCCCCAAGTGGCCAAAAAATGAATTAGTGCTACTTTAATCAGTGTTTGAATTACACCGTGGCTTTTGAGGGAGCCCTATTTTTCGGGGGTGGGAGGGTACTGTACACATACAGGCGCATACATGAATGCACCCACCTACATGCAAAAATATACTAACAATACATTTCAATTCATACAGAGAATACAAAATACATACACAATTAAAGCTGCAAGCAGCGATGAACGGGCCCTCGCACACCTGCGCACATCGGGGAGTGCAGCGCACGTCGGGGAGTGCAGCATCTGCTGCTTCAGTACTGTAGGCTACACAATTTACTTTTCTTTCACAAAATACAAACCACTGATGTAAACCCAGCTCGTAAGTTTTAGAAATCCTACAAGGACAACTCTTGAATTTAAATAACAGTCATAACAATAAAGTATATATATACGTTTTCCTAACTTGTATTTGTGGTTTCTGGACCTTATAATTCATTGTTACAACACATCTATGTATAATTCTAAAGACTCCATCAATAATTGAATTTCTGATTACATGCTCAAAAACATTTACTGTCTCAGTACTAACATAGCCTAATTAGAACTGTAGCACTGCTGTTACACAGAAAGCGAGGACCAGGCTCTAGGTTCAGAAGGAGAAGGGTTGATAACTAATGTTAATAATAATGGACCACAGACCAAGGATAAGGTTGAACTGCCGGCTTATTTACAGAAAATATAGTAGACACACATGCAATGCAATACAGTACAAAATCACAAATTCTTTACACACTTCACGTAAACCCAAATAAAACCAAACATTCCAGAGAAAATAATATCTTGATTTCTGTAATGTAGTTTCAATTTGGTTAACCTATTTTAGTTTAAAGAACAATATTCAACTTAGGTTACTTTAAGTTGTTTAATTCTCTGTTTATCTTTTGAGTAAACTCAGTTCACAATTTTCAATTGATCTCTGTGTTAGGCCTATTTAGGAGTTTAGTTTGACCCTCGGTCAGGGTAAATGGAGATGGAACACAGAATAAATGAAATATTTAATTTCCGCCTAACTAAATTGTACACTTTTAGAGTGAATATTCCCTTGGAATTATGCAGTTGCAGCCCAAAGCCTTTAGCAAACCATAGTACAACATCTGAACATTACCTGTGCCAAGATCGAGTCTCATAAAGTGAAGCAGAGCAAAGTTAGAGAGGTCTTAGTGGAGTCATGTTTAGATACCAGAAATTGTAAAATGTTATTATAGCATGTTATTGTCCGTTATTTGCCTTGTGAATGGCCTTCATTTAGCCTGAAAATGCTGTGGAATGATCACACGAACAAGAGACGCAAGGCGCTGTGTGCGCTTGGGTAAATCTGTGTCAATGCTACGATTCAACCACTAGATAGACACAGACCGTGTGTTCGCATGGAAGGCTGGTGCGTCGGTCTACTGCAGTTCCTTCCCCATGACATGCAAATGATCAGAAAATGGCTGGAATCGACTCAAAATGACCCAGAGACATTGGAGTAGCCGTTACTAGTGGTTTTATGCGACCAGACACAACTTTTGATTATGGTTTATTCAGTGAGTTTTGATGTCGTGAGATCGTTAATTTGACGTGATGTTTATGGGGCATGGTGTTTGATTTGTGTTTCGTTTAGGTAGAAATGGTTACGCTGGTTAACTAGTCGAGCTTCTACTGGTCAAAACGGTGTGCCATATGACTATGTTGTCACGTGTTTAAATGCCCTGTGACGCGTTTGCTTACGCGGGGGCGGTGTGACCAAGAGGTTTTAAAGGAACAGTACACGCACTTAAATAGCAAAAGGAACAATAATGGCTGAAATTACATGGCGCTATGACTGTGGCTGAAAATTTATATATAGACGCCTTCAGGGGGGGGGGGGGGGTCATGAAACGTGGTAAGTTTGGGGCCTCTAGGACAATGTACAGTCCAGTTATAAAGCACTTCCTGTGTGGCAGCGAAACACCTAAGTTCCACGCCACCTCACGGGCAGACCGTGTAACGAAAACAAATCCACGAGTATCATTTGATGGCCATCTTGTTAAGAAGGCATGGTTCAAGTTTGAAAGCAATCGGATAAAATCTGTAGGACAAGTTCGCAAAAGTACGAGGGCAGGAAATGGCCAAAAATGAACAGTTTATTAAAAATAACTGACTTCCTGTTGGGGGGGGGGGGGGGTCCCACAGGCTTTTTTGTAAGTCTGGACATGATACACATGCATACCAAATTTGGTGCATGTAGGTGAAATGTGTAGTTTGTTAAATGTCTGTAGGTGGCGCTACTGAGCCATTTTGCCACACCCATGCGCAAGAACCATAAAATATGTAAATTTTCACCACTTCTGACGTATGAGCAAAATTTCATGAGTTTTCGAGCATGTTTAGCCCCTCAAAAATACAATTCATTTGTTGAAATAATAATAATAATCCAATAGGGTCCTACGCACTGGTCAGTGCTCGGGCCCTAATTATTCACAGTTGCAATGTGGTTTTTTTATAGCTCTCCGCCGAGAAATAATAAAAATGCCAATGCACAGTGGACAGGCTTGCAATACTCTTGCTGAATTATGTGTGTGCATGTAGGGTTAATACTCCAAAATATAAATGTATTACTTAGATTAAGAATATATTCCCCATTGTGTTTTCAGAGCACATTATATTATAGCTATTATACTATCCAAAATGTGAGACTTTTACTTTGGAATTTCTCAAAATTGACAGTGAAACGCCTTCATTTTGTCTATGCACGTAGTCAGAGTAGCTGTCAGTTGTCATACCATTACTATGTGTGTAGTCAGAGATCTCCTGAACTCAAATGTATCAGTCATTGTCAGAAATTATGGAGCACTGTGTTTTTATAGTATCTAAAGTGTCAGAATGTGGGACCTTTACTTTGGAAATTCTCAAAATTTATACATTAAAAATGCTTGATTTTGAGTCTGTATGTAGTCAAAGTTGTCCTTAATTGCAATTTATCAGTCATTGTCAGGAACTTTTTTTCCAGCAAACCCAAAATCAAAAAGGGACACAGGTAACATGTTTTATACTTTTTAACACCTTATTTTGAAAACCGGACGTAGTCACGTGTATCTTTGCGCTAACTTCGCCAAGTCTGTCAGCCTCCCTGTCAGCTTGCTCTGGGCCATTTCAATGCATTTACCATTAAGGTCAGAATACGGGTGCACTCCAATTTCACTTTCCTTATATTTTCTACTCACTATGTTTATTGTTATGAACCATTGTTATATACCAAGGCAAATTCCATGTATGTGAAAACCTATTTGGCAATAAATCTGATTCTGATATTAGGACATTTTTTCTCAAAAAGTGTCAAAGTTGTGAGTTGTGATGTCAGCTAATGAGCTACTGGGTAATGTTTTTCGAGTTTACTCTTATTAAGTATGGTGCAGAACATTAAGTATGGTGCAGAACAATTCACAAGAATGCAGGAAATTAGGTGTTTGACGCGTAAAATTTCCTGGGCGAGGACCCCCAAACCACCCACTTAATGTGTCCCCCCCAGTGTAGAAACGACACCTACATCATTATTCTTAAGGTACGCAGGCAATTTCTGTTTGCTTTTTTCATGCATTTTCCCGCAAAGCTTGCATTCCACTGTGTTGTTGCAGCAGTCTCTCTCTCATGCTTGCGTTGTTAATCCGGCACACAATCTGATCGTGAATGAGCGGTCTCTCAAAGTTCCAAAATGTCAGATCCATGACATATCTGTCAATAGATTCACTGGCGCCTTGGTTCTTTGTACAGAAATGTTAGGGTGCCACAGTCTCGTTAACGCTAGGGTTGTAATGATCATCACATTTTTTGATAATGTTATCTACCTTCCATGCATCCTTAGCTGTATCACTGAAAGATTACTGGAGTCCAGGCACAAAGTATACATTCATTGTTGTCCCTATCTCGAACTGCATGTGTTTGTTGAAGTGCAGATGTGTGGAAGTGGAGCAGAGCAGAGGGAAAAACATAATTCCTGTATACATGCCCAGTCCTACATTTGCATTTCATTTTTAAAGCATCCGATGTAAAACTTCAGTGACAGAACAAAATGACCAAAGTTTAAAGTTTAAAAGCACAAACTGGGCCTTAAAATAAATATATGAACACACAAGAGACTGGTTACACAATAGGGTCCTTTCATTCATGACCACATAAAGTACACATTCTGTAAATGCACACACACAAATAGACATGGTGACAGAGAGACCATATGTATATGTTCATGAAAATTCATAAAGGTAGTTTCTACATTGTAACCCCATTTACAATGTAGAATCTAAACAGTCATGTAGTGAAACACGGCCCATTGCTGCCATGCAGTGAGACAACAGCATGAATAGCCCGAGGCACCAGCCTAACCAGAATTATTTTGGTTAATAAGACAGTGTTTCCATTGATGCCTAGCTAAATGTTTGCTGGTTATATAAATATAGTATATGAGTTATGAACATGATAGAGCTAAATATGGACAGGTTATAATCTGAGGCCGCCAGCCAACCGTAATATTTACACGTTAACAATAAGGCTTAATATGGAGGAGCACAGTACTATATTTATATGTAGAAAGGCTTTCTGCCAAGTGTTGATGCCAAAGTAAGAAAGCTGAGGTAGGGAGCAAGTTTGTTTCTTTTGTTCTCTTTCACTCGTTGTGTCTCTCTCTCTCTCTCTCTCTCACACACACACACAGACAGTGCCCAGTGGCACCTAAAAGTGTTTAAGTGTGTATTTGTCTCAGTGCCAGTTTCCTTCCATTAGAGAGACAAAGCAGCTGGCATCCAAATCCTCATAACCTGTACCATGGTAAACACAGTCACCCAGAGCCTTTTGAAACATGTGGCATGGTCAAGCACTTAACCATAACCCCATATAACCTGTATCATAGAAAAACACTCTCATCCAGAGACCTGGATAACCTATATTTGCTAAAACTGAAGGTAAAATAATGATCCAGCTGTTGATGTGCCCCCAGCAAACCAGTAGGGATTGGTAGAGCAGTGACAAGTACAAGGAGGCTTGCCCAGCTTCCCACATTGTGTGTGTGTGTGTGTGTGTGGGGGGGGGGGGCATGCGACCAAGGTAGAAAAAAAAGTGTATTTTTTTCAGGCATGTGTTTTGGTATATGGTCTGATCACTCATAACGTGCATCTTGTAATTATCTTAATGACCTGACCTGTGTCCTACCCTCAGACACATTGCATGGTCATGAATCATGGGATGTGTTTGTGTTACAGCCCTGGACGTATTTCGGCCATGTTAAGCTGTGTTTTGTGTGGCTGCATGTGTTTATGTTAGAGTGTGTGCTTGTTCCTGTGAGGATCTTTGAGTGTCAACCTATAGGTGTCTCTTTCTGACTGGTTGGCTTAATGGGTTTGGCCTGGGGAGTGTCTACTGCTGATTGGTCCATTTACAACATCCTGCCTTTTAAAATGCCTGGGTTTACAGCAGTCTGATGGCAGCAGTCTGTGAGATCTTGTTAAGCCTAGTGCCCTGGTTGGTTAGCTATATCTGTAAATTCTGTAAATAGAATAATCCACATTTTGTAAATAGCACTGAAGTTATTGGGGTGAGCTGCCATTTACTTTTGCACAGTCTCTTGTTTGCTTTATCCTAGGGAGTTAGATTTAGTAAATGTTAGTCAGAACTTTTTGAGAAGATAGATTCTTGTGTTTATTGTTTTGGCCTTGGTTCACCCTGAATTATTCAGTTTATTGTCACAATGTCACCTTTTATAGTAATAAATGATTTCAGTTTAATTTCTATTCAGTGTTCAGACATTTGATCTATTTCAACCTCACTCAGACCATCACCACGGTCTTTACCTTGAATGATGATCATCTACCTATCCTCTGGACCATATATCAACAAAGTCATGACCTTAGGAGGCTTGGCTCACCGCCCAAGAGCATCCAGCTGAACACGCCTCCTGCTCTTTGCTTCACTTGCCTGATCCAAGACCTGTAGGTAAGATGTGTATGTTTGGGACTCCACCATCAACAGTCCGTCACTGTGGTGCAGGTGCCTTGTGTCCCTGAGGATTGTACGTGGTTTTTCCTTTTCTATGTTTCACTTGCATTTAAATCACAGAGGGTTACACTGCTTGTTAACCTCTTCTTTTCATTTCAGGTAGCCTGATATGTTGCACCTGGTGCTAAGCAATTATCGTAGCTTGCAACTTTGTGTAAGTGCTGTTTGTTTCATAGTTTTTCCAAGCAGGAGTAAGTTGAAGAAAAAGGTTTGGGGGTGATTAATAAATCATTTTTTTTCCTATATTAATTTGAGCTGGGTTCACTTATTCTCCCCGTTTACTTGCTGTTTGCAGTGGTTGGGGTTTTTTGAGTTACCCCCTCTTGTGCGTTTGTGCACAGGGGAGGTGAGTTTTGACTAACTGTTCCTTTATATTTAATTCGCTATTGCCAATCTCCCTTTTTACCTCTGTGCCCAGTAGGTGGGGTTGTTTATTTTCTTCTCCCTGTATACGAAATACATTGGGATTTATGTTGGTTATTATTTATTAAGTGCTGATTGTATCGCCCTTAGGCCTTGTTCACAGTGGGTGGGCTTCTGATTGCTTCCCCCATTTGCCATACACTGGGGGTTTTCATGTGAATTACATTTATTTCACCTTTTTATTTTAATGTAAGTGATGCCTGATTATTGGTTGAATGCCTTTTCAGCTATCCATAGCTGTTGATAACTGCTGTTTATTTTCAGTTCACCTGAAAAAAATTACAAAATATTGCAAAGAAATGGCCTCACAGTTGTGTCGTTTTTGCCGGGGTGTCATGGACTCCCGAGATGGCCATCGTGAATGCCCTTCTTGTTTGGGCATGGCACATTTATTGGAGGATATTGAAAACTCATGTGGGGCAGCAGTTGAACTGCCTGTGGAGGAGTGCATTCAAAGAGCCAGGCGGGTGGAGCAGTCCGTTCGTGCTGGGGCAGTGCAGCCTCCACCCAACCAACTACGTGAAGGGGGATGCATTTCTAGGAAACATTCCCGAAAGTGCAGACATGAGCACACCCCTGACCGGGCCCAGGTAAAAAACATGCTCCCAGCCTTCACATAGCCCAGTTGGTGTTCTGGGAGACCAGGGTCAGCAGGATGACACTGCAAATCTTAGCTGCCATACTAGGTCTGTAAGAGAGATTGGGTAGAGTTGAGGTGCAGTGTCCTGCTACAAGAACCACATCAGAGCCTGGACACTTGAAGGCATCCTCCCCTGACAGGTTACCTTCTTATTAGGAAGGGAATATTGATCAACCTGGTGTTCTCTCTCTCTATGCTCAAAATTCCCCTTTTAGAAGTGATGAGCAGTTAGATGGCGCTGCTGGGGCACATGGGAGAAGTTTGTCTTTAGGAAGTCAGGTTACATAGTATAAAGAGCGACAAAGTCCGTACAGCAAGGAGGTTGGGGTGGATGAATAGGTCAAACACCGGACTTTCACCGCTGTCTGTGTCCCTTGTGAAACTTATTATTTTCACCCAAACCATGATCTTTTCCTAAACCTAACCACCCACCAACCTAACAAAACTGCGACTGTTTCACAACGTTAACCACATGTTAGAAAGGTTTGGTTATGTTTAGGTTTGGGTTAAAATAATAAGTCAACATTGAACAACAGTACGCATTTGTGGTGCCTAAACCTAACCAAACTGCAACTGTTTCACAACGTTAAAAGGGCAGAAAGACTTTCTGCCAGAAAGACTTGAAGGCAAACTTCTCCCACGTGTACTGCTGGGTCAGAACAGCTCAAATCCTCACAATTTGAGCGGGTGTCCCACCTTAGCAACGCGGATGACAGTGAGCCCTCAGCCAGGGACATCATCTCAAAGGTTATGAGTGTGACAAAAATTGTGGGGCTCAGTTTGGGCAGGCAGCAATCAGTTTCTGTTCCAGTGACTGGAGGTTATTTGCAGATGCTCAGGGAGGCGTGGAACGCTCCTACTGGGGCACCTCAATTCAATGCAGGGTACCGGAGACTGACTAAGGTCCATTAATCTCCCGAGACTGGAATGGAGGATATGCCTCCAGCTGAGCGGGAAATGGCAGCCTTAACATCTCTGGGTCCAGAGCAGGTGACTGCTAATCCACGCTGTCCAGTGAAAGAGTGCAATAAGAATGACCAACTGTTGTGTCGGACAATGCAGCCACACGAGCAGCCCGGTCAGGCAATGTACTCACCATTTTATTGCCGGCTCTCAGGAGAAAGGCCAATCCAGAGGACCAGGACACCATGAGTCTGATAGACTCTGTCCTTGTCACTCATTCCCAGCTTACAAGGGACATTGGTGCAGCTATCATGAAGGCAAGTTTGGTTAGTGCAGACATCTCTGCCAGAGAATATTAGGAAAGAGCTTACCAACATGCCGATTGTGCCAGCGCAAGTTTTTCACCCTGACTCCCAGGGTATGTTAGATAAAGCTGAACAGTCTCGGTGTACAAGAGATTGAGTTCAGTGCATGTTCAGCAGGGCTGTGGTTGCCAGCTATAAACCTACGGGCTCCTAGAGCCATGGGTGTATAGCAGGCGACAGGCTGCAGAATTCTTGGCCTCTGGTGGTGGTACCAAACAGCCATCACAATGTCGGCAAGGGTTCCAGCCCTGTCCTTCTGCTAGATTTGCACCCCACAGGAAGCGACCCCTTTGGGTCAATTTGGACGACTAGCTAATGTGTGCTCCATCTTGCAGCCAAGTCGTGGAGGACACAATGAATGTGATCTCATATATACAGTCCTTGGGTTTCAAGGGGAAAGTAAAGAAAAGCAACCTCGAGCCAAGGCAGCAGGCGGTTTTTGTGGGACTTTGCCTGAATTCCCTCACAATATCGACATCCCTCACCCACCAGAGGGTGATGAAAATTCTTATCCTCCGTACCAATTCCATCTTGGCAGGCAGTTAGTTCGATGATCCAGTTTCAGAGAATGTTGAGCATGATTTCAGCCGCAGTGGGTGTTGTTCCCTTGGGCCTCCTCAGGGCTCGGCTGCTACAGAGGTTGCTAAATGCCTTCAAACTCTACCCTAGGTGGGACAGACACGTGAAACTTCGGGTGTGGAAACCCACTTGGGGTGGCGAACACATCGTCTTTCAGCCTTTCAGCATCTGGCTTCGCTCAGGGCAATCTATATTAGATTACTGATGAGACCGAATGATGACCATCACATCTCTTGATGCTCAGAACAGGCTGAGGCGTTCCAGGCAAGGGATAACGATAATTATCGTGATATAATTTTCCTCAATATAAATATAACAAATGTCCGATAAATGTTTGATATAATTAAACCACCCATACACCAGGAGAGGGGGGCGCTAATGCACCTTAAACACTAGTTGCAACCTGCCATTAAACAGAAGAAGACGAACAGCCAATCATGTCGCAGAAATAGAGGTATGCTTACAGACACTGTGGCTAACAGGCTTGTAGTTACGTGTCAGTTAAGACGGGCAACGGAACAAACCTGTTTCATGATTTGAAACGGTATCACCCATTAGAACATGCAGACAGTAAGAAATTACAGTACCTCAGATTTGTGACATGTTCCGTTGTTTGGCAAGTGTTTGTCATGTTCTGACAATAAAGAATAGTTTAAAACCACAGTATTAATAACAGAAATAATGATTTGATATTTTTAGTGATAAATATCGCTGTCGACTGATTTGTGATAACATTTTTGGCCATATCACCCAGCCCTGGTACTGCATACTGCCTACTAAATTAATGATTTGTTGTGTCTCGCCAGATTTGCTAAATGTATTTCATGTCATGCCTTAGTTTTAGTTTATGTTAAGTTAAAGTCACTCATGTCTAGGGTCGTCCTGCACTTCCTGTTTTATTTTGTACTCACCTTTCCCTCTCGTTTCAGACCCTGACTTCCTCCCTTTGTCCTGCCATTATGATTGTCTACCCCGCCCCTGACTGGTCTCACCTGTTTTCCCCTACCTCATGTATAAATAGTCCTTAAATAGTCTCCCTTTGTCCTGTGCCAGTTCGTCTTGTTCCGTCTGTCATAAGAATTGAGTCAAGTGTACCAGCAAGTTTCCATGTACCAGGTTTTGTTTCAGTCCATGTTACTATCTGATCCTCCAAGTGAGCGTTTTCTGTTTGTATTAGATCCTCCTTGTGAGCATTTTGTTTTGTACTTTTGTATCCTCCTTGGGAGCGCTTTTGTTTTGTACTTTTGTATAGCCTCCTCATGAGCGTTTTTGTTCTGCTTCAGTAAAAGATTTTTGATATACCATACATGGTCTGAAGAGTCGTGCACTTGAGTCCACCAGTTTTGTGTCGGAGTTCGTGACATGATTAAGTATGCCCTTACCAGCAGACTGTTCACACTTAAGTTTACTCAGACAAGACAGTCATGTGATGCAGTCACAGCACATGATGGCCTGCCACCTGTGAGGCGGCTCCCTCACATTTTTGAAAATGTCGCAGCAAATTTCCAAACAGGCGTTAAACTGATAAACTGACCACATACTGGGAATCTAAATAATTACTTTCTCGCCTGAAAAAGTATTAAAACTTAAAGTGACATATTAACACCTTTTAGCCTGGCTCAAAATCTCCGACATTGTGCATTCTAAAGAGAATCAATGCATTGTGGGGCAGTTGAGTATGTCCAGTAAGCTCACGCCCCAAACTCAGAAATTCTTGCTAATCTAGTATACATCCAGGCATTTCTCACATACACAAAATCCACATACTATGCAGTTGGAACGCACCTCATACTCAGTTTGATGTCATACTTAGTATGAATAGTACATTAGTATGCAATTCTGAACACAGCCAGCCTATCTGGCTTGGGCTTGCAGTAAAAATGTCCAGGGGGAATATCACACTCTTGTTTTGTCCTTGTGGTTTTAGGTGTGTATATTGTTGTTTTTGACTGTCGTCCCTTGTGCCATGGCTTAGGAGAAACAATATTTGTTTCTCTCTATTTCAATGCATGTTATCTAAATACAATGAACTTGAAGTGTTTGACCAAAACACTACCCTACATAAGTTTTAATTAAATGTACTTTTACCCTCCCCACCACCACTCTAAATAGTAGTTTTTACAGTGAATGGTGAAATCTTAGTCACTTATACCCACTTCCCCAGCTTCATTTTAACTACAAATTCAATTTACCATGAACTTTCTTTTTCTTTTCTTTTCGCCCCAACCATGAGCTTGTGTCATCTTTGTCCATTCAGATTTTTAACACATCACAGTAACAGTCAGTTCGTCTTTATCTGGTTTGGTGCTAGCAGGAGGGCTACAGTTTCACCAGTTGCCTCTTTCGTGCAGTGGTTAAATCCATGCTTGTTGTATGTCCTTTTCCGATGCACTTTTCTAATTGGTAAATCCTCATTTTGTAAACACGGCTTCTTTATTAATGGTGGCCCTGTTGTCAGGAGGGAGTGCTTGTATTTGCCAGTGCACGATACCATATCTATTGCCTTACATCCCTATGTGGAACTGTATTGTGCTGCTGTATGTTCTCTTTCCTCCTGCTCTCTCTCTCCCGCCCCCCCCCCCTCAACCCAACCGGTCGAGGCAGATGACCGCCCACCTTGAGCCTGGTTCTGCTCAAGGTTTCTACCTGTTAAAAGGGAGTTTTTCCTTGCCACTGTCGCATAGTGCTTGCTCATGGTGGAACTGTTGGGTCTCTGTAAATATAAAGAGTCGGTCTAGACCTGCTCTATTCGAAAAAGTGCCCTGAGATAACTTTGTTATGATATGGCGCTATATAAATAAAACTGAATTGAATTGAGGAAGCGGAGACGCGTCGTCCATCTTTATATACAGTCTATGGTAGTTATACTGAGTGTCAGGATCCCACAGTTATCCCATTCTTCCTGCTGATGCCTCATGTCTGTATCCACTTTTGTCTTCTTAAAGACTCAGTTTTTCGGTTTGGCAGCTTATAAAAACTTAGTTCAGGGTTCTTTACCCTGTTGGTAGTACATCCCACTGCACAGCAGCTTTTAGGCATGTTTCTGTTGTTTGCTAGCAGACCAAAGTGACAAGGAGGCACCTTCATGCAATAAAAAAGTCAATTTTTTATATAATTTTATATAATTCAACAAAAAGTCAATTTAGAGCGATGAATTGTTTTCCCCTCTGGTGAAGGCGGGGTCTCTATTGAAGTCTGTTTTATGTTACCTGATCAACCAGTCAGATGTTAGAGGGTACATTTGTATCTGGAGTGCAGTTGAATGTGTGTGTATGGCTGGGGCAGAACTCATGGGGGGCCACGAGAAGAATCTGGGGGATGCAGCCCATCCCAACACCCCACTAGATCAGGGCCTGAAAATCACATTGTTGATTTTGGTCTTTTGACGGGATATGTTGACAATAACATAATAAAATATAGAATTTGGCCTGCCTTATCCTGTAATATTAAAATATAGAATTTGGCCTGCCTTATCCTGTAATATTCAACTATAACTACATAAACTGTAAGCTGTGCCACTGATGCTCCCCCTATCCCTTCTGTAGACACTACTCCTGAAACCTTCAATGAGTTTTTAACCTTTTTTACTCAAAAGATCTCCCTCATTCGTGTATTCAAGTATTACCTCTCCCTTAGATCTCCCATCAGTCTGTTTACCTGCAAGGCCTAATGTTGTGTCTCGTCAACGTTGTTAAGTTTGTCATGTCCTGTTTATGGTTTTATGTTGAAGTCACTCATGTCCAGTCTTGTCGTGCACTTCCTGTTTTATTGTGTAGTAACTCTTTCCTCTCGTTTCAGACCCTGACTTCCTCCCTTTGTGTGATTTTCCCGCCAGTGTGATTGTCTACCCCGCCCCTGATTGTGTTCACCTGTTCTCCCCTACCTCATGTATTAATAGTCTGCGTCTCCCCTTGTCCTGTGCCAGTTCGTCTTGTTTTGTTCGTCAACAGACCCAAGCCAAGCGTACCAGCGATTGCCCTTTGTCAGGTTCTTTTTTGTCATAGTTCATGTTTCTTGGTTCTCTTAGAGAGTGGTTTTTGCTTTGTACTTTGTATTACCTCGTTAAGAGCGTTTTGTGTTACTTTCGTCTTTTTCCCTCCTTGTGAGAGTTTTTGTTGCACTTCGATTTTCCTCCTCGTGAGTGTTTTTTGATAATGCTCCTCGTGAGCGTTTTTTGTTGGACTTTGAGAATCCTCTTTGTGAGCGCTTTTGTTATTTTTGACATCTCAGTAAAAGCTGTTGTGGAATTTAAACCCTGGTCTCATGAGTCGTGCATTTGAGTCCGCCAGCCCTGTGTCAGAGTTCGTGACACCTAATACTTGCTTTGATCTTTTCAGCCTTGTCTCTCAACCTACACTGTTAGAAATCATCTACAAAATGAACCCCTCCTTCTGTCCTGTGGACATTCTCCCCCCTCGATTTCTTAAAGAAGTTTTTAACACAATTTGTCCCTTTTTATACTGAACATTTTAAATAGCTCCCTTTCCTCTGGTACAGTGCCCCGCCATTTAAAAAATGCTCTTGTTCAACCACTGTTAAAAACCCCCAGACTAAATTCAAATGATTTTAATATTAATATTTAGACCTATCATTAACTTCCTTTATTAGCCCAAATGCTGGAGAAGATTGTAGCTGTACAGAAACTGCCCATCTTAAGGTCATGAATGACTTGCTTTTAGCTGCTAACTCAGGACGTCCCTCCATTTTAGTACTCTTAGATCTCAGTGCAGTGTTTGACACACCATCCTCTTCATCAGTGGCACGGCGCTCAAGTGGTTTAAGTCATACCTTACAGACAGGACTTTCTATGTTGGTATTGATGAGTCTAGGTCTTCCGCCTCTTGGCTGCATTGTGGAGTCCCTCAGGGTTCAGTGCTTGGTCCAATTCTATTCGCTATTTACATGCTGCCATTGGGACTCAACTCAAATAAGACTGAGATACTGCTATTTGGCACTGACTCCTCCAACACTCAAATTACAAAAATACTAGGTTCATACTCCCAGCTTATTCAATTCAATTCAATTCAGTTTTATTTATATAGCGCCATATCATAACAAAGTTATCTCAGGGCACTTTTTCGAATAGAGCAGGTCTAGACCGACTCTTTATATTTACAGAGACCCAACAGTTCCCACCATGAGCAAGCACTATGCGACAGTGGCAAGGAAAAACTCCCTTTTAACGGGTAGAAACCTCGAGCAGAACCAGGCTCAAGGTGGGCGGTCATCTGCCTCGACCGGTTGGGTTGAAGGGGGAAGGGGGGAGCGGGAGAGAGAGAGCAGGAGGAAAGAGAACATACAGCAGCTCAATACAGCATAGATATGGTAATGGCATTGATGTTAACACCAACAGAAACAACACTAAGAACAACATTATAATAGCAATACTAATAACAGCAACAACCGCAATAGCATCAGCGGGTGCAGAGCAGGAGCACGGGGGCAGCAGGTGGCAGCAACCACAGACCCAGACTTCCACAGCTCCAGAGGCAGAAACACCTGCAGAAAGCAACAGACGGGGAGGGAGAGAGAGAGAGGAGAGAAAGCACACAACTAAGGGAAGAAGTTGAATTAATAACAAGCATTGATGGGATATGAGGGCGTACAGATGGAGAGGAAGAGGAGGAGAAAGGAGCTCGGTGCATCATAGGAAGTCCCCCGGCAGTCTAGGCCTATAGCAGCATAACTAAGGGGTGGCTCAGGGGTCACCTGAGTCAGCCCTACTATAAGCTTTATCCAAGAGGAAAGTCTTAAGCCTACTCTTAAATGTGAGGAGGTTGTCCGCCTCCCGTACACAAACTGGGATCTGGTTCCACAGGAGAGGAGCTTGATAGCTGAAGGCTCTGGCTCCCATTCTGCTTTTAGAGACTCTAGGAACCACAAGGA